>QDHC01000562.1:23473-44918 GCA_013186455.1 Papilio dardanus tibullus | reverse complement strand
TGATTTTACGTGAGGTCCGCTGTAATGTATGCAACGTTGATACTGTGACAAACTTCGGTTTTGACAACGTATTGCATATGCATTGCATCAAGTTTGGAAAGCCGAATCGCAATATGTCCCTGTATTTATGTAGACGTGTCACATAAACTATGAAATAACATATTTCCGTCTATGTAAAATATTTTGTAAGTAACTATTTTATTTTATTGACAGACATCAGCTAGTTACTTTAAAAAATTCAGCTGTATGTATACACAAGTGCTATTTTCTCAAGTGGCGGGGATGGAGTTGCCCTCTTTTAAAAAAGCTCATGAATTATATTTGATTCGTGATTATCAAAAGAAAACTTCATTTATTTTTACTATATACTTTTATTATATACTTAAAATAAAAATACTGATTTATAAATTGATGAAACCAATGTAAATAAAATTACTACTTATTTTCTATACAATAGGGAACCGAATTCAGTTAATTAGTCATCAATAAAATGAACTGAAGTATTTGTGTTTTTTCTTCTCGTGACATCGAAAAGTTGTGGTTGAATTGGACTCTGTGTTTGATGAAACTCTGTAACAATATGTTAGATTATATTATTTTATTTAAACGAAGACTCATATAGCTGTGCGGCTATAAAAAGCCAGCGCTAGAGGGACGAACCTGGCTACAGGAAAAAAACAATAAGCATGGCCATAATAGACAGCGTCCTTAAAATAACTTATAAATCTTATCATTATTACTATTATCCATACAAGAACGTACATTGTATATAATTTAATTATAGCATAAATATATAAAGTTACTTTTATCTTTATCTGCCTACTCTAAATTACATTGTTATACGTCTTTAATAAACTACGTTTACCGGAAAACCATTGTTAAAGTTGTACTGACGCTCTTAACTTGTGAACAAAAGAATATTCAAATTGTTTCATATGAGTTGAAAAACAATGTACTTACCACTATCCCTTATTTTGGAATCCTGTGACAATAGAACTGGGCCTAAAACTGTAGTTAGGACGGAACCTAAACTAGTCATTACTAGTATCGCAATAATGATTATATTCGCATGCTGCTTAGCGATTCTCTTATCTTGTTCGGTCGCTCCGTCCTTCCACAAAGAGTCGGTAGCCACTCGTACTAACACCGCCTGAAATAATTTTCCGAATGAGTTTCCTGTTTACGAATGATAATTGTATTTATGGCTTACTTCTTCTGCAATATAGTGATTGGAAGAGGAAGTAGAAAGGTATTTTCTGTATTTTTTTCGTAATCATTTTATGTCCGTATTAGTAAAGCCTCAATGGCTGTTGTGAAGTGCGTATTCATGTTCATGAGTACACGAAAATGATTGTATTATTTGCTGATGTAATGTACTCTGTCCTGATTGAAAGTATTGTTGTGTGCCCGAAAATATATAAAAACATGTTATTGAGAGTGTTTTTCTATTTGCTGTCAAATTAATATCTCGAATGAATAGCACTACTGAAGTTATAAGAGTATTAATGTGAACAAAATACAACAGTAGTAAGTCAGGAGGTTGGTCTAACTGATTAATCCAAATCGAATGTATGTTTTGAATAACTCGAATGACTCTTATAGGACGCTATTGAATTATTGAGCCATAGATTATTAGAGAAGAAAAATTAACCATAAACACTAAAGTCTTGAAATATAACAGTTTTGTTTTCATATTCGTTGCTACTATCAATGAGACATAAAGTCTGCACATCATCATCAGCATTTAAAAACAAATATCGATTCCGTATATAATTTTTATTTTGTGAACGTGACAATGACGCACAAGGTGAAACGTGCAGCGGTAGTGAGATTAAGAAGTATATAGCTTTGAGCCCAACTTCAACATTTTAGTACAACCTCACAGATAGCACCGTGAAAATTGCGATAAATGTAATGCTTACACAAATAGTTATTTAACGCTTTGTTTCATTTGCTCTTAGATATCTGCTACTGCTTATTATTATTGCTTACTCTTTGGTACTATTCCTAATTAGTAATGTGGCAAAACATACAATGTTGTATTTTATTTGGTTATCGAATAAATTACTAAGTAATTATAATTAATAGTGCTAATAATTAAAATATATTTTTATTTAAAATTTTTCGTTATAGCAAAAACTGTTCCTACATGGATTCGCAAAAGAGTTTTAATAGAAATCAAAAGAGATCCAAAATAATTTTAAAAACTCATTAGTGATTTGTATATTGTATATTAGCGGCTTACGTTTATGCTATCAAAAGTAGTTTTAGAGAAATAAATATATCTCAATTATTACTCTGATGTATAAAAGTAATTTTGAATGTATTCAAAGTAATAAGGATTAATACGGGAGCATATCACGAAGCTGGGAATTCGTGGGCGATTAATTCAGTTAGTGGAGGATAACCCGTCGCCCGTTGCCCGTCGCCCACCGCCAGTCGACCGCCGCCTGTCGCCCTTCGCCCGCGTTATAATCCAACCCTCCGTTTACCCATTATCTCTACGTGAGAACTGTCTATAGATATCCGAATAATTTTCTGCTCGATAGAATATCTTACAACTCTTATCTTCGAAAACGTACTATAGATGAAAGTAATGGTCCCAATGTAATTATCATTAGATACCTCTGGTAGAGCGCTTCAATTTTCTTTTTCATATAAGTTTGAAGTTTAGAAATTGTGAGATATTTTAAGATCTCGAGATCATAGTAAACAAAAAAAGAAGTTACAATTTAACATTTTGTATAGGAAATGCAATAAACATATTTTCCTACCGTTCGCTAAGTTTACTAAAACTTCACTAATCATAAGATGAACTCATTAAAATTTCTTTAAACTCACCTGCATTATAAACCTGAACATTAATTTAATATGCATTTTTTTCTAAAGCGGCAAGTCTTGAAAGGAATAACATAGTGCGAGAAGTTAGGTAAGTTGAAGTGTAAGCTCTCAGCGATTGCCGAGACGTCTAAGTAAACTCGAGACGCAGCTTTATTTACCCTATTCCTTATGTAGTAACTCGCTATTAGTCACTGGCTGTCTGTTCTGACACGTATTGAATACATTACACACTATTTCGCAAAGAAATATCGCTGGTGCGCTTTTATACTGTGCTTAAAGAAGTGTTTTATTTATGTTTAGTTTATGTTAAAAGTAAATTATAGGCTTTTTACTTTTGTAAACAAATATGAAGAGAATTATTTTAATATGAAATTAGTTTCTACAAATAACATTAGATTGTAGAATGAGGAACTTTCTCGCTAATCGGGAACTTATAAAAAAGTATAAATCCGACTTTATAATAAATTAATGTAATAACCTTTTAATTTGCTTGTCATAAAATTAATTATTCGTGTCTCATTAAAAGTCGGCGTTTACATTTTAAACATCGAGTCCGAAGGCAAATGGAAGCTTTAAAACAAGCAACACGGTGCCGGCAGTCGGGACTGTGAAAGTGAATTAAACCGGAGATAGCCGGAGTGAGGGTGTAGTTTCCCTCGTTAGTAAAAAGGATCACTTAAAAAGTTATCACAGTTAATGTGAAGCTCACAGGGCACGTTGGCGGCGGCGGCGGCGGCGGGCGAGCTAATGATTGACTTCTTGTATGACAAATTACCCTGACAAAAAATGCCATCAACGATTAAACGCCCGTGTTCCTTAATCGTTTTAATAAACTTTGGTCGTTCTATGTAACTTTTAATCCGTGGTTAAAAGCGTTAGCGTTAATATAAATAACCCCTTTACACACTTAACATTTTATCATTTTCTAAAAATAATTACTCTGAATAACAATAAAACAAGCTAACTTTAAAAATCATATTAAAACAAACGTTAGGTCGTCCTCAAATTGTTTTGTAGCTTCTCGAAATAACCAAAATCTTGATAAGCATATAAAAAAATCATAAATCAACACGTATGAATAATCCAATCAAGAACTCAATTTTCGTTAATCGGCTTTCAGAATGAATATTATAATTAATGAACAATCCGTACATTGTGCTGGTTGAGAGCGGTACAGATATCGACGTACATTATCGATAACGTAAGGACCTTCGTACACTAGGTTACTCAAAACTGCTATTTTACCTAGAAATGACTTACGGAGTACAATTTTGAAGAGGTTCGTACACAGATCGCGACGTCGACATTAAACCGGTTACAAACGTTCAGTTTTTTAACTGTACATTTAAAACTGACATACGCAGGTCAATTTGAACTGCACAGACGAACTGTACAGTTCCCAGTTTTGCCTATACACGTCAGTTTTAACTGCGCAGTTGAACTGTACAGTTAAAACTGTGTAGTTAAAACTGAGCGTCAGTAGCCAGGTTAAAACATTTTTATTACGTAAGCCCCTCAGAGATTAAAATTGCCGATTTGCGTAACGTTGTATACGAAGGAACTTACTTTCTTCTTAAAATATGTTTGAGTTAACCATCAAGTTCGGTAAACCACTGTGACACTTTTTACGGAATACTCTGATAAAATATTTTCTGAACTAATTTACCATGTAGAGACTGTGTTTTAATTAAAAACGTAAAACTTTTTTAGGACAGTGTTAATTAATAGCGTTGTAACATTTATAATTATAATACATTTAGTTATAGCGCAACTTATTATTGTACATACGAAAGGTAGATGATTTAATATTGCTAAGAGTACATTGTCGGAAATTGTCATAAGTTATTCACAAAAAGGAACCTTAAAGAATGACAATTAATTAAGTATCAGTAACGTTTAAACTTGGCTACTTAATATTGAAAGTAGGTGCTATTAGTAAGTATTTAGCTTTGCAGAGGTAATTAAGCTGAGAGGAGCTTTTAACACCCGCCCATTTAGAGGGAGTTTAACTGTAATGTGCCTTGTGCGAAATAAACTTAGCAAGAGGATACTGTAATCACGTAGACGAAGACATGTTTATTCATATTAAGTGTTCTACGCGATAAGATTTCACTCGCTATTGTCGTTATAAATTCATTAAAATAAACAGTAAAAGGACTGATTTAAGATGCTTTGTATTATTATCTCGTTTATTAAATTTGTGTATGTAATCGAGACGGTTACTTAAATTATATATTAATTAAATATACATAAAGGTAGAGGAAGGGCAAAGGAAGTATGGTAGGATTGTGTGAAAGAAGATATGCTGAAAAAAGGGGTAAATTCAGTAATGATGGCTGATAGAGAAGTATGGAGGAGTAGTACATAATGTGCTGACTCTTTATACAAACAAGGCCAGGATAATGATGATGACAATTAAATAAATATATGAACACATATCGATACAATATTGTGTTACTTTGAGAAAATAAAGTTAATTTTATCAACTTACCTCTACAATTGCTTTAGGTATCCAGGTGACAGCAACGAATAAGCTTTCCTTTAATGATAAACTATTTGCAACAGATATCAAGAAAGCCGCCAGAAGCCGCATGAGCAGAGCCAGAAATAAACAAGCGAGAATCAACCCAAGCTCTCTCAACGTCAGCTGCGTTACCTTCAAACAAAAACATTTAAAAATAAGTTATAGAGAGTCTACAGGTAATATTTTCCTTCAAATGTTTTCCACTTAATACGAACTACAGTCCGTACTGCTATTTTAATTTAGAATTGTTAAATTGATTACTTAATAATAACTATAACGATCAAACGGTGATAGGACCAGCGGTAAAATTGTTTTCACGATGTCTGAATAAAATATTTCTCTTCTAAAATCTATTGGAAATCACTTGCTAAATAATTAATAATACTATAGAGTAGAGTTAATTTAGGTGGCGTTTAATATTAACAAAGTTGGAGACTACTCTCATAAATACTCTTGAAACTTGTTTGAGTAAATCGAAACTACGAAGGTATGAAATTTCCTTCTCAGAAACGTAAATTCTAAGGACGTCAAAGATAATCAAAATCGTCAAAGGTTTAATCTTAGTAATATTATGTTTGGGAAAAAATCAAAACAATTACCTACCGTTGGGATGAAGTACCTATCAAGATACGTCGTATTCAAAATCAATTTATTTCATTGAAAACAAACTAATTATGTTTTTAGACACATCGAATATCAACGGTTTGCTGCAGCTGAAACTTTGTACCGTTGATCACATTTGTTTATAACTGGAACTCTATTGTGTGTAGAACAATTGTAACTTTTTTTTGTTTTGTAACGCGGAATAAAACTAGTTGTAAATAATGTAACCTTTTCCTCATATATACAGATAACAAAACTTAAATTCCATTAAATTAGTATTTCTATTAACTTATTTTAGTAAATGTTCTCTCATTTAGCCCGCGTCTAATGTAGAGTGTTATGATCAAATAATAACATCAAAGTTACCCTGCATAACTTAACTCTAGTTTTGTTGAAGGCGCTATATTTTTCATGCTAAAGTAATAACAATTTATCAATTTTAATTAAAAAGTAACAAGTGTAAATTCCATTTTTTTTATCGGACATTATTTAAATCTGTATGTTTTTGTGTTAAAATACTATGAGGTTAAATGCATTGCCGGTACGTATTTTTATTACGATTTTTTAACAATCGTAAAACCAAACTGTACTGAATATTAAACAAAATAAAAGATCACTTTTAAAAAAAATATAATGTAATCGTGCAACAGATCTTCTAATGATCTAAATCCAGCGCCTCAGGAGCTGAATATATTTTACTGATGTAGTCAGTTTTTTTGAGTTGTTACTATGTACGACACTTGAATTTATGCAGCAGATGACTCTAGGGGCTAATAAAATAAATACATAAACACAATCTTACCTCTAGAAAGTATCCACTTAGGGTGAATAGCATCGGTTCGAAGATTAGCCAAAGCACTTTGTACACCGTGGCCACAGGGTTTTCGTTGATGGGCCAGTCGCGTCGCGCCCAGCGTGTCGTGGCAGTGCCCGCGCAGATCATAATTGCTACGCCAGCTAAATAATATTTAAAAACTTATTACTAAAATAAAGGTCTTGAAAATAAGATTAAGTATAAGATTAAAGCCAAACCAATATTGTAAACTTTATTTAAAAAAACCTATTAGAATTTTTATTTGGGTGATAAAATTAGGTTGATAAAGTATATTGTATTTTAGAATTTAAAGTACTAAGTTGGTAATAAGTTTTAGCTCTGTTTTGTGCTACTCGTATATATTGAGCTAAATTAAGTATTTAAAAAAAACTGCACGTTTGTTACCCACGATATGTTTCAATAATGTTTTTAAAATCCATTAGGAATTGTAATTTGTTATTATTTACCTAATAGAATCGTGTTTTTATTTGGGACATGAAGTATTTGATTAGTTTGATGCAACGTCTAGAATTAAAATAAATATTTTAAAACAATAACTTTACTAAAATGATGATTAAAAGCTTTGAATAAATGAACTCGATATACATTCAAAAAGTTTCGATATTTTTTCATTACATTGAGTTTTACCTAACCGTTCAACGTTGTACTAAAAACGATTCTTATAATTAAGAAAATGAATTCGTGTAATGAATGAAGAACGCTTCAATTATAAACATTCTTATTCTTGATTGAATTTAATTGAGACGAAGGCTAACAAAGATGGTCCGGCAATTAGTTCCACGATTTCTGTTACTCTCAAACACTTGTGTCCGTCCAGAGGACATTATGCCGCATTAAGGCCGCTTCTTATTAAGAAACTTTATTTTTAAAATTGTCATTAAAACGATAAGAAAATTTAATGTAGAGTAAAATTAATTACAATTAATTTTGTTAAAAATATTAATCTTCTTATTAAAGTGCCTCTCGCATTATCGAAGGTATTTAAGGTAAAAATATTAATAGTGACGTATTTTTGTTTATGTAAAGTTGCAATTTCACAGGACAGACAGCAAACATCAGCATATTATTGTATAGATTCGCTCTTCATTCTTGTTAGACATAAAGTATAGCTGAATCTTCATAACACTATTACTTGTAACGGGATGTAGTAAAAGCCTTTATTAGCAGTAATTAAGTTTAAATTAGTGAAGCAGAGGTTATTTAGTCTAACCAGCAAACAACGTTTGTGGTTAAATCAGAATTAATGACCAAATACAAAGTACGAGTGTAATAGAGATATCGGATTATTGATCGCTGTGCGGTCGTCCGATGCAAGTACTACGCTGTTTTGTATAAAATACACATACTGAAGCTTTAATTTTGTGAGTTTTGATAACAGTCTTAGCTTGTTGGTATGCGCGAATAAAATAATTTACTCGTAACTAACTCTTGTTTGCGACTTCGTCCACGTGGGATAATAATTATAGCCTATGTTACCCCGGGATAACGTAGCTTTCTAATGCTGAAATTAATTTTGAAATCGTCGAGTTACTTCAATTCATACAAAAATACAAAGTTTTCCTCTTTATAATTAATATTAGTATAGATTTATGATTTATTCCAAATGAAATATGTACTCAATTATTTTGTTATTATCGTAAACCACAGAGGCCAAAATATTTTAAAACTTTTATGCAATTGAGTTGTTCACATTATGGGATATTTCTAGGTTGGATACGGCGCAGCATTTACATTTCGTTACACCTGATCCGCTCCAACATTTTTTTGGTTTTATGTCAATATCCCTTGAGATATACGAATTCCGTGACACCGTGAAACATCTTAGACGGCGTGCTTCACGCCTACAATTGCTATACAAGTTACTAAGTCTTTTCTTATCCACTTTTCTTTCGTGGTTATGTATTTAACACAACTGATTTAATAGGATGTTGAAGAGTTCTTCCGATGTTGCACTATCAGAGTAATGTAGCTACAGTATATATCATTTGACATCAAGTAAGCCACTGGTTATCTTTTTTATATTAAAGAAAAATAATAATATGTCAACTTACACGTTCCTCCCCAACCGAGATAACCACCGGCGTATGTGACCAAAAGGCCTCCCGCGAAAATGAGAAGGCTTCGTACCGTCGCAGCGTAAGTGTCCTTATGATCGGGCAAAATGTCGCAAAGTACACCCCAGCCAATGCCTAGGCCGATCCCAACAAAAATGGCCAAAAGTGCCTAGAAATAATAAAACACATTAGGAAAGTGCCCAGTTAGGGTAACATTTAAGATGTTTTTGATTAACTTAGTGTATCTTTTACTGTTATGAAAGTAATTTTCCTTACGCATTGAATATACACAAATAACAATAATACTTAAGCGTATAATAGCTATTATATTTTAATCAAGTATTTCAATATTTTTCTATAAAATATATAGTGAAAACTTCTAAACAAAAATACAATATTAGAGAAAGAACGGTAAAAGCAAAAAGGAAAATCCTCGCACATAAACAAACAAACTTGTTACGAATAAAATACAATTGGGTCCGTTCAAGTCCGGTTCCGGCCACAAGAGCCCCGTGAAGCGCTCTGAGGTCGGACAAACATCGTCCAAGTATATTGGGTTCTCCGTACGAATACATTATTTGAATTTTAAATTTTCTTCGCTACCCGTACCTACATGTTGCACGGTCGCTTGCTTCCATAACTTTTGATATATTCTATCAAATCTATTTGTTCGTGGACACAACAAATATTTTAGTGTCACGCTCGATAACCTGTGATTTGGATATTTTCTGCTTAATTAAGAGAGAGACAGAGTTACATACATCTACGTAGGTTTTAATTATATAAACTTTACTTTTTTATAATTCTAAGTGATACAAGCAGACCGAGATTCTGCGACAGACAGCGACCTTCGTAATAGTATAAAACTTGCAAATTTTCCAGTTTACATGTCCTATAAAGACAACTATACAGTCAGCCTCAGTATGCTACAGTTTAATGGTAATATATCTATTTTGTTACATTTATATTTGTTACTTTGAATACTACCTTTACAATCCTATAAGCAGGCGGAGAAGGATAAAAGATAGCGCTGTTGATGACACCGAACATGCCTTCAGTGAACGCCGTGTCGAGACCGCCAGCGTTCGCGACCAGTAACGCAATCTTGTTCTTTGTGCCCAGACCTTTAGCATTGAACGCCATCACAGTCGGCACCACCACAGCCGGCGATACCGATGAAAGTATAGCACCTAAATGAACACCTAAAATAATGTTCATAAATATTAATCATAATCAATCAAAAATATCTTTCAAACTCTTCGGCGTGCATGGTTTTGTCTACATCTACTGTCTACCAAGATTAGGCAACGCGTTTGCTATCTTTAACAACTTATTGCAGGCAATGATCACTTTACTATTTTGGGCATCTACTACTTACTATACAAAAACATCTCTACATTTTCTATTGTTTAATTTTTTAGCTATCTTGTGTTTTTTTGTCTTTTTTTTGGGATGTACAATTAAAGCTTGAATGAAAGTGAATGTACTCTATTCTTAAACAATAATTGTTCAGGAAACTCACGGCGAAGGCCACAACTGTTACTTAGCCTCGTAAATCGCTTAAAAAGCGCTTTCCGCGCCACTTACCCCAATACCAAGGATATTCGAGTAGAACGTGTGTAAATATGGCCGTAGACAAACATTCCACGATCCACGGTAGAGTTGCCAATAGAAAAACTTTCATCGAATTATTTTTTATGTAAGGCCAATTCCAACCGAGCGGTCCTTTTGTCAATATCAGAACGGGGTAGACTCGTCTGAAACAAAAACATTTTTTTATAACTAATTCTGGTAATCAAACTTGCATCATGATTTTGTTTACTTTGCAGTGTTTATTCATTGGAAAATATATTATTTAAAAAAATATTTTTTCTATTATTTTGGATACTGTGACACGGCGGAGAAGTATACGAATCTTATCTTGTCAAAATGGCATTATACAAAATCAAATAATTTAAAAGCAAAAAGTAAAAAGCAGTACTTTTCTATAATTAGGGACTCTTATAAATTATTGGGTTGGTAACAAAGCCATTAGTTAGATCCTTAGACAAATATTAATAGTCTAAGGTTAGATCCTACCACGTTATTACTCGTAGTATGGTTGTCTATGGTAATATCGTTACTTAATTAAAAGTTAGTAGTCGCTATGACGAGGAAACATATCATCAGAAGTTGAATTATCAAAAGGCAATTACACAACTTTTCTGTCTGACTGATTACAGATGTTATCACGAAATTCATAGATGTGTTTTGTATTTCATAATAGCGAAATTATTTTATTATTAACAACTTTACTGTAAAAACACTACTACAAGGAGTTACCTAAGTTAATGAATTTTAAAGAAGTACTTACTCGTATTATGTTTGTAAAATGACGTAAGTATTTAAATTATATTTATAGTTGTAAATAAAAATATTCCACTGTTTAGACTGTTACGGTAAAACACAATAGATCTAATAATTCGTTTTGTTTTATATTGGATTAAGCTTTTGTAATTGATAGCTAAACAATTTTTTTGCCTTAGTTTTATTCCAGAAAAGGTTTTCGGCGTATCATTTTCTGTGTAAACAACGACCCTATTTACTGCCCTTGGAACGTTTTCCTACTATATCAACTACACTAATATTTAGTAAGATACAAATGTGTCAATTAATGACTGTTATAAAATGTTTCTGATCGTCAGTAGTAACTGCTAACTGTAAACTTTGAATAAGTAATGGAAGCCTCATGCCGTACAAACATGTAAATAAACTGTTGTGGTATGATGAATATTTACATAAATATTTATTATATATTTTCTTTTAATTATGTATACAGAACGGTCTTAAGGGCACGACTGAGTGATAACTATCTTAATATACATAAATCTCGTGTCACAATGTTTGTCCTCAATGGACTCCTAAACCACTTAACCGATTACAATAAAATTCGCACACCATGTGCAGTTCGATCCAACTTGAGAGATAGAATAGTTTAAATCTCAAATTATAATAAATTTATTGCAATTTTAATTTATTGCTAATTATTTGTCTGTTGTTATTTGACAGTCACATTATCTGTTAACTCAAATGATTCTAACAGATGTCGATACCTTTCGACTGGGTTGAGTAAGTAAGCAATAGATGGCGCTGTTATGGTAAATTTACGAACGGGTGCAATTATGATTAGTATGGCTGTTATATACAACAATTTTTCTGTAGTGTATTTAGTATCAGCATTGCATATATGTTTGCAAAGTATTATTATTAAAGTATATAATTAATAATAGGATATTATCCTCTTGCTGTGCGTCTCCTCCTCCGTAGATTAAGGGGAGGCAACGCATCGGCAATTGCAGATGTCTATGGGTAGCGGTCGCTTCGCTTTATCAGCGAATTTAGGTGACCGCCTGCTCGTCAGTCACTTTGTATTATAAAAAAATACTATATTGTCATTTCTTTCTCAATCTCTTTCACACTACAATATTAATACATGTATGAATGCCATGGAGTTCAACGGTTTAATAATTACTCTAAGCTGTAAGCTCTAAGGATAATCAAGAAAATTTGTGATAAAGTTTTGATAACGCCATCGACAAAATGTGTAGGTATTAGGTTTGTGTAGCGCTCCTCTCGTGCTTAAAGTACACCAAGAAATGTCGTATAAATGTCGATGACGTTACGAAAACTTACTTTACGTGATAGATAATGTATAAACTAAAAATGCTAATTAACTCCCAATTCTTATGGTATCGTACACCGGTACTTATCGAGATAGTGCCGCGGCGCGTATTTCCGCAAGCCGTTTAGGACTGGGGCCATATTCCTCCGTAGTCCCGAAGGAACTGTGAAGTAAAACGCTGCCGAGATTATGTCTTGAGAGAACGAGCGCAAATACACTGAAGAACAGTATTTTACAAATTGAATTTTCGGGTTCATTTCTTTGCATTATAAAATTATCTGTCCTATGAAACGTTTTTTTAAACAATGATTTCTTATTTTTGATTAACTTTTTTATGAATAGGAATCCTTTCCAAAACAAACAAATACGTTTCATCTAATATTTGTTCGTTTGCTTTTTTGTCTCGCAAATATTATTTTTGTCGATGTTATTGACCTTAAACAACATTTAAAGTTAAAATGTTAACTTAGTTATACAAATAAATCATACCTCAAATGATAATCGATTGTATCTGCGATAGGATCGTCAATAAAGTTGGTGTTTCCAAAAAATTTAAACAGAACTCCAACAAGTGTCATTCCGGCCATTGCATTGATAGTCGTGTATCTTTCCAACGTGTGACCAAACACGTATCCCGCTGCGACCATTACAGACAAGTTGAAAATACTGGAACCCGGCAGAACAGTCTCTTGAAAGACGAACCATGACGCGGCCCATATTGTTATCCCTGAAATCGCAGAGTAAAATGTTAACCCTGTCCATACATAAGTGGACTCAACAGAACACATTTTCGTCTATTGATTTATTATTTTTCATATGCCTTGTCACTCTTTTTAAAACATATACTAGTACGATAGAAAGACCTTATTTCAAGGAAAGTTTAAAAACAAAGGACATATAGAATATATTTTAACACTTAAGTGGTGAAAATGTATTCTTTGAAAAGCATAACAATTATTGTTAGAGATTTGAAGGAAAAAACCTTCATATTGTTTAAAGCAAAATATTTGAAATAAAAAAATGTGTTTAATACAACATTTAGCCTAAGAGCTAACGATGCGATTTCCACCATTCACTTATTTGTTTTTTTTTATATTATAAAGTGGAAAACGAGCAAGCGGCCACCTGAACTCGCTGAAACAGCGAAGCGACCGCTGCCCATAGGCATCTACAATAGCAGATGCGTTGCCTACCCTTAATCTTCGGAGAAGGAGACGCAAAGCAAGAGGATAATTCTTCTCCCTATGCGTCCCCTCTCCCGGAAAATCCACTTACCCTTCCCATCATTTCCTTATAGGAAAAGGATAGGAAGGGAAAGTGGATTAAAAGTTAGTCCTCCGGCACCACACTCATCAGACGAAACACGAAATAGCTTACATTTGACGCTTGTCTTCTGTATGGTCGTGGTATTTCACCGGGCGAGCCGGACAATTCGTGTGAAGATCTTAAAGCGGGCTCTACCACTGTTCACTTATTTGCGTGGTTATGCGACCGCGGCCCAAGTGATTTTATTAGTTGACCGCCGGTGCAACAGGAACACCAAACAAGCGAACACACAGAGGGTGTTAACGCCTCCTGAGTTGTGCTTTAATTTCACATGAGTATTATTAGATAATGGAAGCTGCGATCCCTCAAACGCAGCGAGTGCGGGTATAAATCGTTTCGTAAGTTCTTAGCGCCAAGTATCTTTATATTAATGCAACCATGTACCGCACTGCATGAGACATGATACATTATAGTTAACTTAAAATAAGTTGCTAAGAAAAACTTACCGAATAAAATAACTCCAATGTATTGTTTCCACTCTCGCTTTGATGGTAAAATATCCAGTAATTTGAAAGCGAAGTTACTTTTTTGATTCTCGCCTTGACGCTTCCTATAAAAAATAGTAAATTCATTTCAAATTTTAATAAAACAGTATTTTAGATATAATAGTAATATGGCCAAGTAAAATGTCATTTAATTATCTAACATCGCGTTAAATGATAATACAACGCTTAAACTACGAATACACCGTACATTCTTAGGTTCGAACTGTTTGTAAACTAAGTAAGGAAGTTTGCTTAGCGCGCAATTTGATGTGCAACAGACAAGGAATTTATTTCAGTTATTTAATTTCTGGTATTCATTTGCAAAAGTGTGATTTTTGAGATAAACTTGTTAGAGTAAAACAAATTAAAAAAATTAGTTAACCTTAATTCCTCGTATAAGAATGTCAAGAGTACAATTAATATCATCTAGCGCTCTATGAGCCGCAAAACTGACAATTATGTCTCGTTGTTAAATGAAAAATTATCAAATTAGACTAAATTACTTACTCACGTTTTGACGCTTTCAAAATCCGGATAGAAATTCTTTATTGTTTCCTTGCTTTCATTTCTTTCTGCAATTTATTAAGATTTTTTTAATAACACTATTTATCACTTTTGTAACTTAACACGTCTTATCGGTGTAATAATAACTAATCATTTTTTAAAAATTATTTAGTAAATTTCCTTGGAGTTAATTAATATAAAATTAATGTAATTCATCACTGTAATAAATAAAACTCACCCATTCCCTCACTAACAATAATCATTGTCGTTGTTTCACTGCGCGTTATTTAAGAATTTTTACGAATAAATTATTATTTTTTATTTGATCACTTAAGACGGCAGTCAATCAACAGGCACTACTCTTAATTGTCTTGTAAACACAACGGCCGGCGATGTCAAGCGAGCCAATCGACATGCGATCGCGTTTACCGTCCTTCTAATAATAAAATTCGTCGCATGCGCACTCCGTACAATTGCGCTAATAGAAAATTAATTATTATTGAAAGAGCCATCAATAGTGCTACACTGCCAATGTAGGACAATTGATCTGTTACATTTGCTTTACGCTAGTTACCATAGATTATGTTATGTGTATGTTACCTCTGTTCGTTAACCGTAATAGGTAAAATCTTGATATTGGTCTATTAAAAAATAATCAATTTCTAAACATCGAGATAATCTCATTTGGAGTAAAAGTATGTTCAGATCGTAGAACATCTAGATTAGATTAAATTTGACTAGATTTGATTTAAATATGAAGTACCTATGTGTGGACGGTGTGGTAATGTGAGCCATATCTAATTTAATTCGTAATTAATTATCAAAATCGTTTTAAATGTCAGCGCGTTAATATACTCTTGTTCGCGGGTTTTTATTATTTAAATAAATTAGTTTCAAGTAGAAATAGATTACGTTCCTTGTTAGACCAAAATACTTGGCAGTTATTCAATAGTAATTTTATTTTTAGAATTCATAGAGACTCAGCTGATATTCTATAAATATGTTTTAAGCAAGGTTTGATGACGCTGGCCATCTTGAAATGCTTTGTCAAAACAGTAAATAAATTCTCAACAAGTTTTTTTTTTATTTTATAAAGTGGCAAATGAGCAAGCGGCCACCTAGACTCGCTGAAATAGTGAAGCGACCGCCGCCAATAGACATCTGCAATTGCAGATGCGTTGCCTACCCTTAAGGAGGAGGAGACGCACAGCAAGATAATAATTCCTCTCCCTATGCGTCCCCTCCCCCGGAAAATCCACTTCCTCTTCCCATCATTTCCTTATAGGTAAAGGATAGGAAGGGAAAGTGGATTAAAGTGAGGCCCCGGCACCACACTCATCAGACGAAACACAGAATTACTTTCATTTGACGCCTGTCTTATGTGTGGTCGTGGTATTTCACCGGGCGAGCCGGACAATTCGTGCGAAGATCTTAAAGCGGTCTCTAACACTGTTAAAAGTTCTTTTGAATAATATTCCCCTTAATATGTAATCCTTTCCCCTTCGTACGTCTTGATGTGTCCGACCGCAAGTAAAGATAACGTTTACTTAATACAAAAGGTACTCTTAAGAAACTGGCGCCTAGAAATAATGGGAAAGTATTCACGGAATTCGAAAAGAAGGAAAACATCGTGGGAATTCTATACAGCATTACAAGTAGTCGACGAGCCGGGCATTCGTCGAGGCGGTATTAAAGGAAAGTCATTTCGACGGTAAACACTAACGCAGGAACGGAAACGCCTTTCACGCAACAGCGGCTGGCGGCGGTCGGCAAATGGCGGGGCTGCGGCGCGCGGGCAATTTGCGCCGCGACACCCCCCGGATACCAGCACCTCATTAACTATGAACGCCGTCATCAAGTCTCTTCTGAAAAAACGACGTTTAACAGTAGCACTCTCGACGAATAAATGCTACCGCTAGGTGCTTTTGAACGCTCACAGACACAAAGTGCATATAAATTGCGCCGTGAAATTGAAACGGCGATGTGAAAAGAGCTCCGACATAAACTTTAGAAAGACAAGTTGAGGCTGGCCTCTTTCGAATGCACAGTTTCTTAGGAGAATGAAAGGCTGAGGATGTTCTAAGGAAAGCGTTGATTTTGTGTCAACATTTTGCTTTCATAGAAATTTTAAACGTTTTTCATTCAAAACTCAACGCTATTTCATAACATCTGTATGTTAAAATAAAAATACTATATGTAAAACATTATGGCACCTTGACAAAAACCTTGGCCACTTTTTACAAGTAAAAAATAAATAAATACATAAACTGTAATTAACTGTTCCAATTGTTAACAATTGACTTAATATTATAGATAACCTACATAAAAACTATCCTCGATACAAACTAATTTTACCACCTTATAGTGAAAGGTCATCAAAGGTACAAACAAACTTAAATACTTTCTGAGAAAAAAGTAGTTTAAAAGGCGATAACATCCGTTAAATTAGTTTGATTTGCAACAAAAAGCAATGTAGGCGAAAAAGCGATGTTTCTTTAGGTACTCGTAAGTATTATTGAAGTGCTTTTTTACATCGTATAATTCTTCAGTCTTGTTACTTAATTAAATATCGCAGGTATAGCAAAACGTATTTTCTAATATCAGTAAAATATCTATCTAGTTTCAACAAGAAAAATTGGCACTAAGCTACTTTGCTGACAATAATAAGGTTTGAGTGGTACTTTATGTGATGCGGTACGGCTTACTGAGTTTACGAGTGTTCACGACGTAGACTCGTACAGGGGGCTACTGAAAGTATCTTCCGATTGGCGATATCGCTTATGGAATCGACAAAAATATATGAAACTGACAAAAACATTCGATAAGTCATGTGCTTATCACGTGTGAGATATCGAACGTCATTGTCAGTTCAATACATTTTTGATGTTCATTGTCGAATCGCTTTGTAGCGAATGTACCTACTTTGAGTAGCCCCCAGTCTGTAATATGTTACGATACTAAATATCAGCTTAGTTCTTATATTTTAATGACATAGCAAATTTCTAAAACTATTAGCTATTTGTAGCTGGGTCATCGTATGGTACTTGGTAGCGTTAATGTGTGTCAAATTTCTAATAAAAGGCCATGAAAGCGAATAGATCAGACTTCTGACACACCGTTGAATACAGAAACGCTGACTTTGTGTGCCACTTTTATTTGTGATGTGCCTTACAGGTAAAACTTACCAATTCGTCAGTTGCTGTCTACATCATTAACATTTGATTTTTGTTATTTATTTTCATTATTTAACATTACATTTGAAGTATACTAATTAAAATAACAAGTTTAAATGTAAGTAGATACGTGTGAAAATGTGCATATTATACGTAGATTGATTTAACATTCTTGCCTCATAGACGTTTACTTTACTTTATATGTAAATATTAATTAATAATCTTTACATAATCCTTGTATGAATCGCGAGCGGGAAAAATATAACATTTTTAAAAACATTAACTGCGGTTCATTATGTAAAACTTTATTCAATTTAGATAACTGTATTAATGATCTTATTTATATTAATTGTTTTTTAATCAAATAAAATTTATTATCGCTTCTTGTAACACGTAAGATATTTTATTTTGTAAAATATAAAATAATTAGTAGAGAGCTTAATATGCCAACGAACAGCCCAAAGTACCAAACTTAGTCTTATAATTATGCAGAGAAATCTCATACTTAGGCAAGCGTATTGTGTAGGATTCACCGAAATGCATCCCCTGAAGGATTTAATTAGGGGTTTAAAGTTGTACGACGAAATACTTCAACAAAAGTTCTTACTAGAATATGACGTAAACATTTTTCAAAAATCAGGATCATTGCAAAAGAAATTACCATGTGTTACCCTGGTAATATGGTAATTTCTTATGCCTTACATCTGACTAAATGATGTTGCATTTTATAGTAACACTTATCGTGGAATATGTGATATCAAAGTTAAAAATTAACCTGAATACGTAAATGTGGGTATTTTGTTTATAAAAAAATACATGTCATCGTTTTTATAAACACGTGTAAAATAAACAACTTGAGTCAGTACAATAGGAATTTATACAAATACACTTTATTTCTAATTTAATTAATAACTGTATAAAGTTAACGACGTGTTAATATAAATAAGTAAGTATACTGGTGTTACGATAACATATCAGATGACAAACCTTCTAATTAATTAATGAGCTGTCCCACATTACTATACGTGAAACGCAAAATTGATCCATACTAGCAAACACAGTCTTTTTTTTAAATACAAAATGCGAAACGAGCAAGTGGCAATCAGGATTCGCTGAAAAATCCTAAGCGACCCCTGCCCATAAACATGTAATTGCAGATGCGTTGCCTACCCTTAATCTACGGAAGAGGAGACGCACAGCAAGAGGATAATTCTTCTTTCTATACGTACCCTCCCCCGCCATAGCCATCCCTTCCCATCATTTCCTTATAAGAAAAAGATAGGAAGGGGAAGTGGACTAAAATTATACCTCCGGCACCACACTCGCCAGACAAAACACGGATTTGCTTTCATTTCACGCCTGTCTTCTGTGAGGTTGTGGTATTTCACCGCGCGAGCCGGCCACTTCGTGCGAAGATGTTAAAAATATTGCTAAGATGAAACGTGAAATCGAACCATTCTACCAAACACAGTCTTTTAATGACCACTATTTTAGACAGTCTTCACTGAGCCAGTATTTAACTACTCGTAATTGTTAAATTACTTCAAGTGTGGAACTAAAAGCTGTTATAACGCAGTTCGGAAACGATAATATTTCATTGTCATTGCAACAATTAACAGTAACATTGATGCGAGTGTTGGAATTTCAATTCGGTTTAATTTACTTTTAATGGGATACCCATACCTACCTTATAACTAAATTATTAAGGTTAGATAATACTCGTTAAGCGATATTCAGCTTTACCCGTAAATAATTAAGGTTTAAATAATATTGACAAAGACATGTTCTGATAAATTAATTCGGTTAGTTATTGTAATGTAGATTGAATATTTATTAATACTTTAATAACGATAAATATTGGAACAAAAGGCGATAGAAATTTTCACTATATTTTTTATAGTATAGATTTCCGTACATAAAAGGTGTGTTTAGGTTTCCCCAACATTAGATACCGTTAGATCTAAAATGTAATAACGACAAGTTCCCTTTAAACACTATTACTGCAGTCTCAATTGCAATACATCTCGATATTACCCAATGCTATAGAAGCTAATCCTTGTACTTGGTCTAACTTTGCGTTTAAGCCCGTATCAGAGTGTTTGTCTCAAGTTTATAATTCCGTGTCTAGCAAAGCATTAGAAACTGTTAACGGATTTATACTGTTTCATGAGCTATGCTACTCTTTAATCACCGTAAACATTATTAAATAACAGTAATAACGAAGCTACGATAAACTTTTTGAATGAATAGCAGAAAATTTCATTTTACAGTAAGTATGTTATATATGTATTTGTAGGCATGCTATGAGGAGAAGCAGGTAGGAGGAGGTATTGCATGTAATTAGGAGAGTAATAAGTATGAATGTGGAGAAGTACACTGGTAAGCCAAGGGGATTCCGAGAAAGGTGACATGATCAAGAAGGGAGTGACGACTGAGGTCACAGAAGATAGATTAGCGTGAAGGACAAAAAGATAGTGCGTCCACCATAGTATGGTCGACGCACCACGTATTACGAGAGCAGGATTAGCATGGGGAGACGATGATCTAATGTTTATGTACGCACATTATAGGTACATCGTTCTACATCGTACTGATGTGTGTACTTTTTTATCAGGCGCTTATTGTAATTTATTAATTCTATTGAACATGTAGAAAGACTTAAAATCTCGTGTTGGCAGTAGTTATTTGCCGAACTTTTAAAGTAAGGTAAGGAAATTTTAAAAAGTTGAACAAAGAAGTCATAAAAATGTATGAGTGACATTAATGTCGCCTCCGACATTAAAATGAAAGCGTCCGCATTGCTACTTCAGTGTTAGAGCTTCAAATAGTAGGTTTTTCAAATTAAATTTTCATTTTTATAGCTTTACGTGTTTTCTCGTTGTCTTCATAGCACCATACTGAAAGTGACAAAGATCACGGCGCTATGGTAATATAAACATGAAAATTGCCAGTTTATACGATGTTAGTTTGCGCTCGCGACTATGTTTACATTTTAATTTGTTTTGTGTATTTTAAATGTATAATTACTAAGAATACAAGACACAAAGTTTTGGAATTTTATCGCTTCGTTACTTGTGATTTCGTTACTTATAAGTAGGTATGTATTTTTAACAAATCGGTATTATTTCAGAACTAATATTTTTATATACAGGATTAGTTTAAAAATGTGCAGCAGTATAGTAATTAAACAAATATATTACAGTAATTACCAAAATTTTCCCAGACTGCAAGCTTATCCTGCAATTTGCAGTAAATTATGGTACGTGCTGGGGCGGCTACATCGCTGCCATTTTCCATATTATTGTTTAGATGTGGTTTCATACTGTGCAGCCGGCTCCAAATATTTACATAGTTTACTAAAAATATTTCCTTTTAGTTCTAATTCTGTCGAACTTGTTTGATATAAAATATTAACTTATTAGTTCAATGCTCAGATTTA
>QDHC01000562.1:13046-23089 GCA_013186455.1 Papilio dardanus tibullus | reverse complement strand
ATTGTTACCGAGTTTTTATTACGGAGCCAAGCGACGAAAGAGTGAGTGTGGTTGGTCTTGTTCGTAGCAACAAATTTTAATTTAATTATAGTATACTCAATTAAAGTATATAGTATAATATATCTGCACCGCTTGACAACCAAACAAAATGTTGAAATACAGCCTCGGCATATCTGTAGTCCTGGTATTTCCAGATCGTTCGTGTCGCCATAATATACAGTAAATGCGCACTCATGGCTCTGCACAATGGCTACTCCACTTAAATACATCGCGTACAATTTGTCGCATGTTCACTTTGTCACTTCTATACGTAATATTGCGGCGGCAAGCAATAAATATACTAATGCGACGATCATCTGTAAATACTAAGGTATAAGAAATAAAGTGACAAAAAAAAGCAGTGAATACCTAAAATAGGTTATAATAATTAACTTTACGGCATACACGCGGTACCGTACGGCAATTGGTAAATGCTGTGTAATTTTGTTCTGAAATATTGAAGCTTAATCTATTTTCGCAATTTTGTTGATGGATTACGAATCCAAGTAATCAAAAGTTCGTGCACTGAATATATTTCACCATAAAAAATGCTACATATATTGTATTTTATCCGATAGTAACTACAAAATATACAGACCTAGACTTTAACAATAAAATATACCGCAGTAGCTGTATTTATTTATGGAACGTAATAAAATCATTTGCCGCTCATTGCTGCTAATGTTCAGTAATGTTAGCGCCATATGTAATGAATTAGCAGATACAAAACATTCTCTCCTGCGAAGAGTGACGCCATGTTATTGAAATTACTTAACAAAATAAGCTTTTAGCTATTAGTGGACAGGTAGAGCCGATTGTTATCCAGTTTTCACCAGACTCTCTCTATCTAAAATATAAACTCTGTCGGATTTAATGTAAATGGTTCAGACGTTAGGATTGTTTTATAAATATGAATTCTAAAAGTGGCGTGAAATATTACATCATCGATATCTTCATAGATCCTTATCTTCTGTTGATTTATCATTGGTAGCTGGATTCAAAACTATCCTTCCCGCAATTGTTAGACCGTAGAAATAATAAAATTGAAAGTAGCCGAAACAGGAAGTTATAATAGTTTTGCTACCTACAATATTTATAAAATCAACACTATTTAAATGGTATTTAAGCTAAAGTTCGCTATTTGTAATCGTATTCTGATCTACGGGTCGATATTTATTTATTAGTGAATCGGTCATTTAACCTGCCTTTTTATATGATTAGATGATTTTTTAAAGAAATTTTGCATATGAATCATATTTTCTCCAGTGTATTAAGTAAAAACAAACATGTTACACCACGCGAAATTAATATTGCGCATAAATATGAAATTTATTTAGAATTCGGAGCGAGTTTTTACTTACACAAACGTTTTTAGGTCATAACTACTGAGGTCGGTAACGCGGGTCACTGCTTCTTTTACCACGTTATGGTCTGTTACTTCTTTCTGCTATTTTAATCATATGCGCTTATGCATTATCGTTATTTTCTTTAATAAAATAATTAAATACCATTCTAGAAATGTGCGCTGTGCTATTTTAATTGCTAACTAATTGTACCTACTATGAACACACACGGTACAGAGTATTAATGTTAGTTTTGCTAACTTTCTCGTCTAAAAATAAATCAAATCAGAGCCGGGCATAAAGAAGTACAACTTAAAACAAAAATGGTATAATTTAACGGGTTAAAATTTTAAAATATTCGTAAAGTTTGCGTTGAAATGGCTACATACACACTTTAGAATGAAGACCGAGACGAGGGAAGATCGTGGCGAAATTGTCGGTACTTCCTGCTGCATTCAGCAGTTGCGCCTCGTTGTGTTGTTTTATTGCGTCGCCGGCATCGCTGCCGCCGCACCTCGCACCGCTTATTGCCTGCCATATTGCAAAGCGCAATGAATTCTGCCCACTTTCGCAATTTCGTATCTTACCAACGTACAAAATATTCCTGAAGAAATCGAGCAATTCTAACATGTACGTGTTTATTGAAAAGTTTTATACATTTTTGGTTGGTTTTTGAATACAGATTTTACTGTTTTAATTACAGTATTAATGATCACTAGTTAATATTAGTATTACTTTTTAACCTGTAGTGAAATTTTCTTTCATTATATCGCATCAATTTTAAAGCTATTTGTATCGATTTTTGCTATCGTTGAAAAGAATTACGCTTTAACATCTTTTAACATTAAATTGCTGTAGTGCTCGGGTTTCACCTCTTTAACGACACAACTTGTGCAATTCTGAATTTACAAAGTTGCTCGAACCGACGATAAGTTAACACTTAATTGGAAGTCGCTAATTAAACAGTGCTTTACGCGGTTTCTTCTCGTTTGCGGCACTTCGTTTTATTACCGTATATCTAGAAAGTATATGTTTTTATCCAGAACCAGCGTCGTAGATTTAGTAAATAGTTAGTTATATTGTATATTTTCCTAGAAGGAATAACTTTAATTTAAGCTTGAAAAGTATTTAGGGAGGGTAACATATTTCTTAGTAATGTATTTAAGATCGCTTGTAGGCGAAATTAACTTTAGCTATCAAAATCGGTTTATCTCTCCAACTATTACTCGGACTTATTGATTTTTTAATTTCAACAATGTTAAAATAGTTTTGTCCTACAAAGAGATTAATAGAGTATACGTAATTAGATTTTAAAATATTTGAAAATCCTTGCAGCATTTTATAAGTTAATCATAAAATAAAGTATAGGTAAGAAGAAATAAAGTTCGCAGATAAAACTGCAGACATTATTAGATTCTTGATTAGAGACAGGCTTAAAGTCAGGCAGTGCACAAAAGCTAAAGTAATTTCAGGTAGCGGAGAAAATTTTCATTTTTGATATTTACGAACATAAGTATTAAATACCGCGTTATCAGAGCAAGAATAGTACAAGTAAAAGAATAGTTTCTACCTCTAAGCTATTAGATGTTTTAAAAAAATATATACTTAATTTAAAATAGTGCTATAAAATTACATTTAATGTTAAATGAACACGAGTAATATAAGTTTATGAAGTACTTTAACACACTGTAAGTTAATTCAACTCATTAGAGTTAGATTAATTTAGCAAAGTAAGCGTTTCCGAGAGGATTAAAAGCACAGTATGTCGGTAGTGCGGATGAGGCGGCGCGAGCGAGGCGAGGCGAGGCGAGGCGAGGCAAGGAGGTAAGGCGAGGACAAGCCAACAATAGACACTCGTTGAACTGCTCGCGTGCGACTGAAGAGATTGTTCTTCGCCAATGGTAACTTCAGCCGTGAGTATACTCAATGCTTTATAAGGGATTTAAACTTAAGTTATAAGCATTTCCCTCTAACTTTACTTATTTTATCCATGTTTTATGTTCTTATTTTAATCAGTATGTGTTATGAAATATTTTTATTGATGATCGTTTTTTTTTTAATTAATTACTTAGTACAGTATAATAATACTCGTCGAAGTAGTCTGTAGGTAAATAAGAGCTCGGCTCCTATTTCTGGTATCGAGCAATAGGTCGCTAACATTACACTGCTCTACTTTGCATTACTTCATAACATCACCTTGTAAAAATTAAAAATTAAAATAATAATCACCGAATTTCAAAAAGTATACGAGTTAAAAAAGTTTTAAATTCAGTAACATTTCAATTATCATTAATAAGGAAAATCTATTAATAGCCTTTTTGTGGAAATAAATTAGCTAGGAGAGACAAATTAATTAATTTCTTTTATCTTGTTTTCTGAAAACTAATTAAAGTCTCTCACGTAGTTGAGTTGGGGATACGTTCTCTTCAATTTTCTTAGTACAGGTAACAACAGGACTTTGATAATAACTTGTCTGAATTAATTTTCAGTGCTTATTGGCATTGGAGGTTAACCAAAAGTATCTCTCGATTGGCGATATCGCTGATGGAATAGATAAAAATGTATGAAACTGACAATGACATTCGATAAGTCATGTGCATGCTACGTGTGAGACATCGAACATCATTTTTAGTTCCATACAATTTTTAAGTTCTTTATCTAATCGTTTTGTAGCGCAGGTACTTTGGGAAACCCCCATGTCCGATACATAAAGCTTCTTTTAAATATCATGGTAATAGCACAGTCACTTTTCCTTTCGTACTAAACTCGGTATTAGTCTTAAAGTGGGTATCGCACTCAGTTGTTATAGTTTGAGTTGTGTAACCTCTATAAACTTTTCCAGAACAATTCATACGTAAGAACTTAGCTCAAACACCTGCCATTGTTATTGCAGCTAACTTTGTTTATAGAGTATAAAGTGAATGTAGTATATTTAAAAGTTGGTACGCTGTCATCTAGGTACATTAGAAAGTATTCTTGCGTCTAACACCGCTAGAGGACACTCTTAGTGAAGTATAGCGCCAAGGTAAAGTTTTATAATTCTAGTTTTTATTGCAGTAGGCATACTATACACGGCTATTACACTCATTTCTACTTTTGTAACCAGTTCTACGTAGATAGAATCAGAGTCGAGTAAAAATTTAACATAGCCGATAATATTTCTTAATAGTTCATCCCACAAATACTTAAATGTTTTAAAATTCCGATTGGTATGACAACGCAATGAAGCTCACAACTACATACCGAAGTCGTCGACAATAAATTAAATAGCCAAATCAATCAGCCTCTCGAAGTTGTTATTTCTAAATTTTGATTATCCAATTAGTGATACAATTAATTGTATTCTCGGCTATATCGAGAGAAATTTACGGCCTATTTAATTAGGAATCGATCCAAAGAGACTAATGACGATTTAATAATATTAATCATATTGAAATAATTGTGTGTTCGCCGTTGGGTCGATCGGGCTACTGATCAATCGACTGTTTGGGAATTATTGTACCATCGGGGCGATGAATTGTATGAATTCGATCGACACAACGCGAAAAAACATCCCATTTGATCGATTGGACAGTCGGTGACCCAACAGAAAGCACCTAAAGAATTCTTAGCATATGATACATATTATTAGTTAATTGTTTTCGGTTAATTTTTTTGAATTTTAACATTATTTCAAAATAATTTAAAATATTTTTTAAATTAAATATATTTTAATATAATTATTTAACTTTAATAACTGACCTGAGATCGATATCTTTTGTTATAAAATTCAATATGTAGATCCAATTCAAATCTCACTCATGTTTGAATAGTAAATCCAATCGGAGTTAGGTAAAAGGGATTGAAAGTCAACCCATTTTCCTTTTGTAAATTTGCTCAACGTACTATAGAGATTCGGTTTTATTGTAATAAAATTATCTTTATAAGAAAACATCTGAAAAGGGTTTATAATTTAAAAAA
Organism: Papilio dardanus tibullus; assembly: GCA_013186455.1. Lineage (NCBI taxonomy): Eukaryota > Metazoa > Arthropoda > Insecta > Lepidoptera > Papilionidae > Papilio > Papilio dardanus. The sequence goes on along the minus strand of QDHC01000562.1, from coordinate 17,747 downwards.
TCCACTGCTCGTTCTTGTGACTATTAATTATTTTTATGAACTTTTCCTTTACTTATTCGTTTGTAGTTTTATGAATTAAAGGAGTATTATTTAAACAAATAGATAAACGTATAAAAAGCGAAATATGCATCGAAATATTTAAGTTAATTAATTTACTTGCCGTCAAATTAATCATTTAGTTAATACAACTTTATATTGTGCATTAGTAAATGTCTCATGTATGTAATGAACTCATAACTAAAATGATACCTAGTAAAGAACTGCGTCAGAAATACAAAATTACAGTACAGAACTTTTTGCTTTCATTTTAACTTAAATCCTTAATATCAGTCGTCTGCAGCGAAATAAATTGCGATTTTTCTTTCCAAGCTGTTGGAGCCATTTGTTTAGTTTTTCATACTTTGAAGGCAGCTTCAATTTAGTAAGTAATTTCATATTACCATAAAATCTGTGCTATACTAGTCAATGCATTTGTCGAGAATTTGAATAAAACTAGTTCCACATCCCTGATTCGCTTAGGTAGGCGAGAAAATGATAGGATAAGTGTTATTTTTGATTGTGATTGAAATGTTGATAAATTTAGTACTTTTAAATTAAACCTTGGCTTATTATTTTGCTTGGCTGCCAGAAAGCCTGAAATACCTAAGTCTGAGAAAAGAGAGAAAGAAAAAAAAGAGAAAGGTCAGAAGTTTTGTTGTCAAATTATAGTTATTGAACTATAAGTCAATGAATATTCAAATTCGATTGAACATCACAAAAACATAATTTCACTTCAAATTCTAAATATTCATAATTCTTTTGTTTTCGTCAAATCAAAGGAGTGGTAATGCTGCGCACGTTGTGTGATTTTTGTACTTTGAAATTCGTAGATGTCTTATAAAATGTTTTATTATAATGCCTTGTTCTGTCTAATGCGGCATTAGGTCGTGTAACGGGCCGCGCACGTCTCGCTTTCATAATTTACAGTTACCTAATTTGGTAAGGACTAAAGTCGTAAAGTTTTACTAAGCTCGGAGCAGATAACAAATTCTCCTTACTTAAATATCTGACGAGATTTACTTTTGCTTTCTAAAATACCACAGAGAAAAATTGCAAACGATATTTTTAATGTAAAATATTTAGGTATTAAAATAGAGCACTATCTGACTTTACAGTTTTCCTTTTAAATTATTGCACGTAAAGTTATAGTGGTTCTATACTTCTTAACTGAGATTTTTAGGTTTAACACTAGTTACTAATTTGTTTCTCTCTGAGTCAATATAACTATTGATCTTATTTCTTTTTAATTTATTTATATGAAATCCGATCATTTTGTTTTTAAATAATAAAAGCAATAAATTTATGTTCTATATTTCACGACCTATTGTTTTCGACCCTTCGTATTTTGTAAATAAAGTCTGTGTTTAAAACTGATTCATGATAAAATTATTGTCATCGCGTTAATTAAAATCCATAAATTAATGATTGTCACATTCGACTGCTATCATTTAATCAAAGTTATGAAGATTAACGAATTTAATTTGCAAATTGTTGACACTCGGAATGATAATAAAATGAGCGAACTGAACTACACGTTGACGTATTAAGCATTGCATTTTCTATAGCATTTTTAATTAGAGATTTATTTAATAAAAGCTGTGCTTACTATCAGGTCGTAAATTCATTTAAATTAGAATAACTCTGAACAAAATAAAAAATTGAATTTAACAATTCAACTCGAATTGAAACAATGAATAAAGCAATAAAGTTTGGGATCATTGGAAACATTTTACCTTTTACATACAATGTACTTGTGTACGTATTATAACGAGATAAAAGTGTAAACGTATTGCACATTTATTTCCATAAGTACGAGCATCTCAACCTTTCTGCTCTCATTCCAGCCCCTCTTTCCAGTCTGTTGGCTGCGCTATTCGTTATGCAGCTTGTTTGTCACTGCTTTTGCAAGATATTTGTTTTTAATATTCTTTTCTATGAATGTTTGCAACGCGGCTTAAAGTAATATTTGTGTATATTCCAACATTTAGTACTTTCACATTTAATAGAGTTAACTTTCTTTTAATTTTTTTTTTCAAGTTTGAAATGGTTAATAGGTACAAATATGTGTACAAATGTGAGTATTTTGGCTCGGCTCTTATGCAGAATTACAAGTACATGAGAAAAACGAGACCCAGTACATCTCTCTTAAAGTATTCAAAATCGCTTTGAATTGTCACTTTCGTCTTGTTGACACCCTTACGCTTCATCGGTTTAATACTGGAGCTCAAGTTGATGGTCTTTCAAATATTTATTTCATTTATTTACCTCTCTATCTAGCTAGTTAAATATTTTGGTTATTTTTTGGCATGTCAAAATTATATTATACGTGTACTAGATATCAAAGTATGACAATTATTAATGTTAAGGTTCCAGTTGAATATCATTTTTATTTGTTTTAGTAAACATTATAGGAAACATTTAAGAAAACCAATTAACTTTAAACTTTCGTGATTTTTTCTAACATATTGTTCGTAAGATACGGTATTCTTACCACTATTTAGCTTTTTACCCGTTTATTACACACAATAATTTTGCTTGTATGTAGTTTTAAAAAAAGTTCATAATCATTGTTTTAAGCACAGTAGATGTTAAAATGTAACTTAAATTCTTTGCAATAGCTATGAATGAGTTAGACTGTATGGATAGCAACACAAAGCAAATTCCATTAAAGTGTGATGTAGAACAATGGTGCAGCGCAAAGGATAATGGAACCGCTAGAAGCTGTTTTAAAGCATCACGCTTAAACAGTCTGCTCGATCGAGGACCACTTCTAACCTTACATACTCTGTTATAAATTGGATTTAGTACCCGATTGTTTTTACAAACAAAGCGTTCGCATGATATTCACACTTAAAGTAATCTGTAAATATTTCATTACTATTTGCGATATTTGAATTTTCTAAAACATCTTAAAGATTGAAATGATAAAAAGTAGTATTTAAAATTCAATTAGTTGTGCTCTTGTAAGTAAACTATTCTGATTTGATTAATGTAGATAGTTGGGTTATAATGCATTAACATAATTATTCATGCAGTGTTGGTTTTCAGAAAACTTGGCTTGCCAATTCGTGCGAGACTCGTATCGCTATTGTCATTTCTCTGCCTGCAAGTTTTCCACCACCACCCTACTCCACATTGTATTCCTAGCTAGCACTTTTTAATCTACAGACGTGGAATAGAAAGAAAAGTATCTACATATTCTTGAATATTTCACTTGCTTGTAACATATAGGTTTGGTTCGTCCTATTTTTATCGGAAATAAAAGTTTTTCTAGCCTTGTAATATTTTGTTCAAAACAAAAAGTGATCTGCAGCAAAAAGAGAACAAATTCACATACGTATTATTTAAAATTTTTACAAAAAAATGTCATTAATATATTTATTACCATAATGTCCTATTCCGTAAATCATTCAAAACGGACATTTTATTGAACCTGATGGAATCCTGTCAAGTTTTTCGGAAAAATTAAATTCCAATGAAATAGCGCGACAGGCAAAGTGGGGGCAGCCATGCGAATATTCTCGCAGCATCGACGCCTCACGGAATTTGCATACCATGTTCCAATATTTTGTGCGGATTATTTCTGACAACACGAAATAACTCGATCTATTACTTTTACTTTAACTATAAAACAAATGTCACGCACTACTAACGGGCAACGTATCTGTGATTATTCTGGTGTTGCAGATGTTCTTGGGCGTCTGTAACCTCTTAGAAATAAGGATTTCACTGATCGATTACGCCCTATCCTTAAAAAACTCATGAAAATAAATAAAAAAATGTTATCTTATCTACTGCAGAAAATACGAGACTATAGATCTTTTTTATTCAAAGAATGAACATCTACAATTGAGATTGTTTATTATCTTAGGTACCAATTCCACAAGAACGAAGAAACTATACGAACTAAACGAAGAAAATAAACTCATGCTAGATGTGATCGGATAAAAAACATAAAATATAATAATTTATTGCACTTGTGTCATATAAAAATATTGACCTCGGCACGGAATCGAGGCCACGACCCGTGAACTGTACGAGTACTTAAGTACTATCATTAGAACGAACTTCATATTATTATAATTAAGTTTGCTTTCAATCATCGAGTTTACCATTTCTAAAATTTTGTGATTTATTATCTGTACCCAATACTTATTTGCCAATTTTTATATCTTTCTAATTAAACCAAATAAATATCGTAAGTTTTATTTTAAAGCAATTATCATTATTTTTTCTAAAGTCTTCCCTTTGCAGTTTTAATTTATTTAAAGCAGTTCATTAAGTTGTTAAACTAGCAAGCTTGTTTTTTTACAAAGCTGGCTGTAGCCAATTACAAAGTGCTTTTGACGGTTGCCTTCAGTTTCCGGTCAGGTCATTTAGTTCAGCTAAAGACTGCTACAAACTTTTCATAATTTCTTCACCTGCACAAATTGAATAATGTTATAAAAGTAATTTTTATTAATAAATTGAAATTGCGGGCCCACTTGTATTAGAAATTGTTTTTACTGCTTGTTCTTTTAGATATTTCCAATATTTCAATACAAAATAAAATTGATTTCACTACTTGTTTTCAGCGAGTGTATTGTTATTTTTTACAGCTCAGAAGGCACTTGGGCAATAAGGTAGCGTTTTCAGAATTTCCGAAGTGGTACTAGAATATTA
>QDHC01000560.1:0-17905 GCA_013186455.1 Papilio dardanus tibullus | reverse complement strand
TCCGGGGTTTCCACCTGGGCTTGGGCTTCCTCCGGGGTATCCTCCTGGGCTCGGGCTTCCTCCTGGGTTACTACCTGGGCTTGGGCTGCCACCTGGATTTCCTCCTGGGCTTGGGGTGCCACCTGGGCTTGGGCTGCCACCTGGGTTTCCACCTGGGCTTGGGCTGCCACCTGGGTTTCCTCCTGGACTTGGGCTTCCTCCGGGGTTTCCACCTGGGCTTGGGCTTCCTCCGGGGTTTCCACCTGGGCTTGGGCTGCCACCTGGGTTTCCTCCTGGGCTTGGACTTCCTCCTGGGTTACCGCCTGGGCTTGGGCTTCCTCCTGGGTTACCGCCTGGGCTTGGGCTTCCTCCTGGGTTACCGCCTGGGCTTGGGGTACCACTGGGGCTTCTGTCTGGTGTGTCATCATAATCTGTAAAAATACCTTTACTACTTAACGTGCTACACGCGCGCCCGGACGGCATAAAATATTTTGGATAATAACTAACCGAACAAAGTATTTACTAATCTTTTCTACTAAAATGTTGCTGTTTGGGCACGTTTAGTTACTAAATTACTACTCTTGTGCGTAGGTTTAGGCTCAAACGAGTCCGAACAGTAGTATATCCTTTGTTTGGATAAATGCTACTTGCTACTCGACTTAAATACTTTTCAACAAGGCTTAAGTACTTAACCGAAACCGTCTTTACCAAATTACCTAAAATCGGGTCACAAAATATAAGTAAGTACCTGTAGTTAATTATTTTTTTTGAGATCAGAGAGAAATTTCATTGAATTAAGTTTACCTTCGTAAGTCACAGTTTCAAGTTCACTAGATGATGAAGCTTTACTTCTACTTCGACTCCTGCTTGAATTATTGGTTGAAGTTTTTGTTTTCGTTCTTGTCCCTGTAATATATAGAACAATTAAAATAACAAAGAGATATTATACATAGAGGGAGCGTTCCATATTACTTTGACAGTATTATGCGTGCCGCGTATGAAATTATAAAAAAATAAAATCTTTGCCAGAATCATGATTTTTTTTCCAAGTTTGGGTAAATGTGTTTTTTTTTAATAAACAATAAAGTAAAATATTCATTAAAATTAACTAAATAGTGTTTTTCATAATGTGTCGTTGTCAGTATGACATATGTCATGTCCCATCTGGTTGTTTTAATCTATGTTAGTTACCTTTTGTCCCAGTCTGAGTGGTGGTTGTGGACATATTGGTGGACTCCGCTTCTGCGTCAGCCTCTGCCATGGCAGAGGAACGGGTCCTAGATTTTGTGTATGAACCGCTTTTCTTTCCTGCAAAAATTACCGTCAGATTTTAATTTAATTTATTCGCATACTTATTATGCATTTCTTTGACATCAGACTCACTGTATGAAGGCTGGACTTATTCTTCTGCGAGATGTAATTTTATTGGTTTGATTCAAAGAAACATTTAAAAAAGTTGCTATAATAAATGGTTCCCACCTAATTTATTTTATAATTTCTTACCTGGTCTTGGCTTGCCACTGGGAGTGGGTTTCCCACTTGGGCTTGGGTTTCCACTTGGGTTTGGGAGTGGGTTTCCACCAGGTGTCGGTTTGCCTCCAGGGGTTGGCTTGCCTCCAGGGGTTGGCTTGCCTCCAGGGGTTGGCTTGCCTCCAGGGGTCGGCTTGCCTCCAGGGGTTGGCTTGCCTCCAGGAGTCGGCTTGCCTCCAGGGGTTGGCTTGCCTCCAGGGGTCGGCTTGCCTCCAGGGGTCGGCTTGCCTCCAGGGGATGGCTGGCCACCTGGGGTCGGTTTACCACCAGGGATTGGCTTGCCACCAGGGGTTGGCTTGCTGCCAGGGGTCGGTTTGCCACCAGGGGTTGGCTTGCCTCCAGGGGTCGGCTTGCCACCGGGGGTCGGCTTGCTACCAGGGGCCGGTTTCCCTCCAGGGGATGGCTTATCTCCAGGGGTCGGTTTGCCTCCAGGGGTCGGCTTGGTACCAGGAGTCGGCTTGCCGCTTGAGCTTGGACCTGATCCTCCACTTGGGCTTGGACCTGATCCTCCACTTGGGCTTGGACCTGATCCTCCACTTGGGCTTGGGCCTTGGCCTCCGCTTGGACTAGGGCTCGGGTTTCCACTTGGGCTTGCACCTGGTCCTCCACTAGGGCTTGGGCCTTGGCCTCCGCTTGGGCTAGGGCTCGGGTTTTCACTTGGGCTTGCACCTGGTCCTCCACTAGGGCTTGGGCCTTGGCCTCCGCTTGGGCTAGGGCTCGGGTTTCCACTTGGGCCTGCACCTGGTCCTCCATTAGGGCTTGGGCCTTGGCCTCCACTTGGGCTTGGGCTTCCGCTGGGTGAATCGTCTTGAATGTCTTGAAGTGGTTGGAAGGAATGACATAATTAAATTAAAATTACTAAATTACGATTGTAAAATTATTAAATCCTTTTTCTGGAAGATTAACTTTCAATTTTCAATTTAAATATTATAATTCAACTTGTTCATTACACCTCTATTTAGCCATTCGAAATTACTGACAATTTATTTTGTCTCTATTAGTTCGAATTACCGCCGCTATTAATCGCTGCTATCAGCGCTAAAACAAAATGGTGGCAATCGAATAGTCATAAAATAATTTCAATGAAATTCACAGATGCAGAACATAGTGTGAAAGAACACAGCTACAAGTTTTTATTTAATTCGTAAAAAACTAGTTACAAAATAATTCTTACCTTCTATATCGGAGTATTGCGAAGAGGAGTAACTATTGCTGTTACTATTTGAATAACTGGACGCTGAATTTAAAGAAGTGCTCGATGTTCCTATTAAGAAAAATATAATTTTACTAATCTTCTATATATATAAAAGAGTAGACGGAAATCTTAAAAACAACGCACAGCCAAAACTACTGGCTTTAGAGACTTGACATTTTGTACAGAAGTTACTGTTACTATGTAGGTCTGTACTAAGAAAGGATTTTAAGATATTCGACCCCTAAGTTTAATATTACAATTAATCGACACACTTTTAAAAATTGTTTGGATTTAAATTGTTTTAAATAAAATAATAATAATGAAAAACGATAATTAACATTTTAATGACTATGGAACGCTCCCTCTATGTATAATATCTCTTCGATCGAATACTTAATTATAAAAAACTTTTTGGTCAACAATATTAATTTAACGTACATAAGGGAATTGGTATAGCTATTTACCTTGTTGTCCATTATTCGAGGTAGAAGTCGAGACTACTTGAGAGCCGGCAGAAGATGCAGAGTTGGCGCCTGAAATCGAAGAGCTTGTGATCTGCCTACGACCCGATCCCTTACCTGTACATATAACATGAAATTAGACAATAATCCTTATCCTTACATAGTATAAAACATTAACGCTTTTTTATATTTGTCCCTATATTTGCTAGAATCTTCAAAACTACGCAACGGATTTTGATGCGGTTTTTTAATAGATAGAGTGATTCATAAGAAGGTTTTCATGTATAATACATTCACAATATAGTAGAGTAACACTGATCATTTAGAGGTTTTTAATATGATGTCTTAAATTAACACATTTTTAGCGCTTACATTGCAAACGCTGCAGTATTTAGTATCAGCATTATATCGATTTGCACCCGTGCGGGTCGGGGCGGGTCGCTAGTATAAAATAAACTCATTGATTTGAAAACATTCTTATGTTGGAAGTCGGCTATAAACACTGGGATATGTTAATTTAGAATCTTTTTAGTGTTATTTAATTAAGATAATTAAAAGGTAAGAACAACACACACCTATTTATTTATACTAATATTATTATGAGGAATGGTTTTATTTTTGTAATTATTGAAATAACTCAAATACCCTCGTCTGTACCGATCGCCAGACCTTCGTTATAGTATAACACTTGGAAGTTTCTCTATTTACGTACCCTATACAGGTGAAGATAACCACCGACTATGGAGTTTTGGTTGCGGTTGGTTAGGGAGATATCAGTTAGCAAAGTTGGAAAAAAAGGGACCTTATTTACGTTAAAGTATAAAGCTCTATTTTTATATATGTTGTTCGGGTGAATTTTACAAGTCTCCTCCTCCATTGACGGAGACTAGAAGATTGCTTTCCCCAGACTGAAACGACAAACCTTCATAAAAATGATCTCCTACTGGATACGGATGTACATTCAATTCAGACTTCCGTGTCTTATCCTTCGTGTGCTATTTATTTTACTGTAGGAGCTTATTATTATTAGAGTTTTGCGTGTCTGGCTGAGGGAAGCAACCGTCCAAAGTGTCCGTCAATCGAGGAGGAGACTTCTAAAATTCTCACGAACAAAATATATAAAAATAGACCTTTATACTATAACGTAAGTAAGGTTAAGGTAATTTTTCCAAATTTCCTGGCTGATATCTCCGAAACCAACCGCTACCCAAACTCCGTAGCCGGCGGTTATCTTTACCTATATAGGGCACGTAAACAGGGAAACTTGCAGGTTTTATACTATTACGAGCCGAGAGATATAATGAGCCGATTTCAAAAATTCTTTCGCCATGAGTAAGCTACATTATTACTGAGTAAAATAAGTTATATTATTTTTTATTACATATGGATCAAGTTAAATAATTGTTATCCTTACGTGGGTTAACTGGGCGACCGACAGGTACACCCTGTACTGGGCCTAATGGGACTATTGGTAGAGGTGCATAAGTCGGAGGCGGGTATTGCGGCTGAGGTTGGAATGGTCTTCCTCGACGTAAAATGGGTGCAGGTTGACCTGGAAGAAAGATATAAGCAATTAAGCAGACGAATAGCTTCGAAGGCGCATAAACCATTTTCAGTGAAGTAATTTTCATACCATAGCGGTTGGAGAAAAATAGCATAAATATTAACTTAAGCATTAAAAGGAGACAGCTAGTTTTCGCTTAATCTACGGAGGAGGAGACGCTCAGCAAGAGGATAATATCTCTTCCTATCCGTCCCCTCCCCCGCCAAGGAAAGAAGAGAAAGAATAAAATTAGTTCTCTGACACCACACTCTTCAGACTGTACACGGGAAAGCTTCCGTTTGACGCCTGTCTGTGTGTTCGTGGTATTTCACCGGGTGAGACAATTCGTCCGAAGATGTTAAAGCGGGGTCTACCACTCTATTAACATAGAGGAAGACTCCGGCTCCTAGCAACCTTAGTTGTGGTTAGATTTGCCTTTACCTGACGAGTAGGCGTTAGCTCCGGTTTGTGCCGAGCTGTAAGGGCCGTTCGGATTGAAGCCGCTGTTTCCCAGACCGTAGGATGACGCTCCACTTCCTGGTGCTATCACAAACATAGATTCATCATCAACTAAACAAATATTAATTATGTTTATTATGCTCAAGGCAAACTGATCTTGATAAATCTATATCTATACTAATATTATAAAGAGAGAAACTTGGTACGAGTATTTTTGAATTTTTGTATTTTTGTTTGTATTGAAATAACTCAAGAACTACCGGGCCGATTTTAAAAATTCTTTCACCATTGGAAAGCTACATTATCCCGGAGTAACATAGGCTATTATTTGATTCCACGCGGACGAAGTCGCGCACAACAGCTAGTAATATTATAAAGAGAGAAACTTTGTATTTTTGTTTGTATTGAAATAACTCAAGAACTACTGGGCCGATTTTAAAAATTCTTTCACCATCGGAAAGCTACATTATACCGGAGTAACAAAGGCTATTATTTAAATCCAAGCGGACGAAGTCGCGCACAACAGCTAGTAATATTATAAAGAGATAAACTTTGTATTTTTGTTTGTATTGAAATAACTCAAGAACTACTGGGCCGATTTCAAAAATTCTTTCACTCATAGAAAGCTACATTATCCCCGAGTAACATAAGCCATATTATTTAATTTCACGCGGACGAAGTCGTGAACAACAGCTAGTAGTCGTATAAATCAAACGAAAAAAGTGTTCCGCAACACAACACGCATTTATCTTACACTTCAATACATCGACAAGAGGTAGGAAAAATATAGCATAACTAAAACTCAAGCATTAAAAGGAGACAGCTAGTTTCAGTCGGATTACACACGTAGTATCACAGGACAAGACTTTTCGCTTTATTTCGAGCAGAACGCGACCGCTCCTATACCCTAACAATTCCTGTTATAGAGGTGTTTTTCGAATGCCATAGTGAAGGAAAACATCGTAATCCTTACACATATCTGCTAAGAATTCCAATGATATGTGATAACTCTATTGACCTAGGTATTTTTTTATAACACACAGTAGCAAACGAGTAACTGGCCACCAGGATCCGCTGAAATAGCGAAGCGACTGCTGCTCATAGACATCTGCAATTGCAGATGCGTTGCCTACCCTTAATCTACGGAGTAGGAGACGCTCAGCAAGAGGATAATACGGTCCCCTCCCCCACCAAGGTAATGATAGTAAGACAAAGTGGACTAAAATTAGTCCTCCTGCACCACACTCTTCAGACTGTACACGGGAAAGCTTCCGTTTGACGCCTGTCTGTGTGGTCGTGGTATTTCACCGGGTGAGACAATTCGTGCGAAGATGTTATAGAGTGAATGAAATGAATGAAATATATTTATTGCCGGAGGCAAATTTACAATGAACATTACAATAGGTTTAGTAAATAAAAACGGCTGCACTCACTTTATTAAGATCCGGTAACGGTACCGACTAGTTTCGAGCCTGTCGGAGGCTCTTCTTTAGGGTCAGTCAGTGCGAGACGGGCCGCGACCGCGAGATAATACAAGTCCCACTCAACCCTGAAGAAGAGCCTCCGACAGGCTCGAAACTAGTCGGTACCGTTACCCGATCTTAATAAAGTGAGTGCAGCCGTTTTTATTTACTAATAATAATGTCTCACGGAAGTTTAAACAGTGAAATTACAATAGGTTTATTAAAAAGGCAATAGGTGCCAGCTCAGCAAAAGCAGGGATGGACTAAGCCGTCCCTGCGCTGATTTTCAGCTGGCCCTCTTACATATAGAGATAGAATTACAATACCGCGGGCATTATAGCGGGCTCTACCACTCTATTAACATAGTGGAAGACTCCGGCTCCTAGCAACCTTAGTTGTGCTCAGATTTGCCTTTACCTGACGAGTAGGCGTTAGCTCCGGTTTGTGCCGAGCTATAAGGGCCGCTCGGATTGAAGCCGCTGTTTCCCAGACCGTAGGATGACGCTCCAGTTCCTGGTGCTATCACAAACATAGATTCATCATCAACTAAACAAATATTAATTATTCAATGCAAACTGATCTGGATAAATCTTTATCTATACTAATATTATAACGAGAGAAACTTTGTATTTTTGTTTGTATTGAAATAACTCAAGAACTACTGGGCCGATTCCAAAAATTCTTTCACTCATACAAAGCTAAAATATCCCCGAGTAATATAGGCTATATTTTTTAATTCCACGTAGACGAAGTCGCGAACAGCAGCCAGTATAATTGTAAGTATGGCTGTGTGTAAACATACTCTATACCAGTTGTTTGAAATGCCGTTTGATAGGTTTATGATTACCTGGTCTGATGAGCGGAGATGTGGGGTACGGCACCCGAGGGACCCCCGTGTAATGAGGATAAGGCAGGTATGGGAACTCCTCGATCACAGGTATGACAGGGTATACCGGAGGTGCTCCAGCATTGTCCCATGGAGCTTGCGCCAGATGACCTGGGTACATGATAAAAGTGGGTAAAGCCTTGCAGTAGTGAGTAGTGTTCAGTCTAAATTGCATCTCTTTGGTGGCATAATGGCCATAAGGCCATTGCCTTTTATAAATAAAAAATATAAGTAAAAAACAGAAGCGAACAACGATGTAGGAACCAAAAAAGATATTTAGTGAAGTGTAAATATGTATAGTTTAGGATAAAGTTTAAGTAAGTTTAAGAATATATAAATTTAAGTTACCAACGAGATTAAATATATAAAAGCTGCCGTGCTGGGTATCATTTTGTACAAGTAGCAAGTATCCGAACAAAGGATTTCCTAATCTATTCTACTAAAATGTTGCTGTTCGGACACGTTTAGTTACTAAATTACTACCCTAGTGCGTAGGTTTAGGCTTAAACGAGTCCGAACAGTAGTAAATCCGTTGTTCGGATAAATGCTACTTGCAACTCATCTAAAATACTATCCTGGTACGAACGAGGCTTTACTTTAAGTGGTTAACTTTACCGGACCGTAAAGCCTTGTTCGCACCAGGATAACACCGTCCGTGGTTTAGTCACACTGAATAAGTTAGAACAGGGATCCCCAAACTATTTTGGAAAAGTGATCCCTTTTTTGAAATGAACTGTTACCTCAGTCAGGCCAAATTACCTACTTTTATGATCGACCCCCTTATTAATGGTCCGTTAACTTGACAGCTGCTACAGAGTGTCTTTCATTCTGACTTAGGTCAATAGAAGACAGAGTGAGAATTAACAAGGCTTTCGATTAGCAGACTATTATGAATAAGCGACCCGCCCCGGCTTCGCACGGGTGCAATGCTGATACTAAATACACTACAGAAAAATTGTTGTATATAACAGCCATACTAATCATAATTGAACCCGTGCAAAGCCGGGGCGGGTCGCTAGTTATATATATAAACCTTCCTATTTAATCACTATTTATTAAAAAAAACCGCATCAAAATCCGTTGCGTAGTTTTAAAGATTCAAGCATATATAGGGACAAACATAAAAAAGCGTTATTGTTTTATACTATGTAAGGATAAGGGAAGGCTCCGATCTTTTGTTTTTTTACTATTGGTACAAAATATGGTTTATGTTATACATACATACATTGGTTTATGTTTTTTTTGTAATTTGTCTATGGTTCTGATGAATTCATATTGGTCCATACTAACCGTTCACCGGTGGAGGGTAGGACGGGTACGACCAAGGCACGTAGTCGCCATACCGGCTCTGCGCCGTTTTCTGGTAAGAATTTGTATTCTGCGACCCCTGCCTTAGTGAATTTTGGTACTGGTTCCCGTTGTTAGAACTCTCTGATTCTGTAAATTGTAAGAAAGAGAAAGATATAGTAGTAGCAATAGCGTATACGGTTGAGGGACAAAACATGCCTTAGACTACGTCATACGTATGTTGTTAATGCATCACTTTACAGTTTTAAACCAATAATATCATGTCTCAAGCCTTTGCCTGGGACGTAAGAAAAATTAGTTCATCGAAAATACGCTTGGAGCGCCACAATACTATATGATATGTAATTATCTTGGGTCATATTTCTGGACCCAAACAAACAAAAGGCATACGGAGTAAGGGACCAAAGATCTATGTCACTGTCTTTGTCACGTCAAGTATATTTCGTATAAAAGTGTCACAGTCGCTGTCAGTTTGACATATGTCATGTCTGATCTACTTCTTTTAATCTATGTCTGAACGATATACTCGTTGATCTCAACGATATACTCGTATGTATGCTGACAAAAGAGTCTTAGATATTACTAAAAACTTACCTAAGTAAGAATTAGAGCCTGTATTCGAAGATTCGTCTGAAAATAAAAATAAAAATAGATTTTTAATTAAAAAAACAAATTTATTTTAAATTAAAATGGTCGAATTTTGACCTATTGCTTACAAGCTATAAATACTAAAAAAAACTATACTAATATTATAAAGAGAGAAACTTTGTATTTTTGTATCCATTGATATTTCACGGTGAAAAAATATTCGAAATCGGCCAAGTAGTTCTTGAATAATAATTCAAGAACTACTGGACCGATTTCAAAAATTCTTTCACTGTTAGAAGGCTACATTATCACTGAGTAACATAGGCTATATTTTATAATTAAAACCCTAGTTTATTATGTTACAAACGCCTTGTTAAAATACTTACAGGTATCATCTTCTTGGAATATGTAACCTTGGTTATCTGTAAAAAAAACAATTACGAACTTCATTTATTTTTACAAAAGGTTCGTGCAAATGTACGAAATCTCTAAAGTCTTCTTCGCACCGGGATAGTATTATAATCGAGTAGCAAGTAGCATTTATCCGAACAAAGGATTTACTACTGTTCCGACTCGTTTAAGCCTAAACCTACGCACTAGGGTAGTAATTTAGTAACTAAACGTGTCCGAACAGCAACATTTTAGTAGAATAGGTTAGCAAATCCTTTGTTCGGATACTTGCTATTTGCTACTCAGTTTTAGATTTTAAGCGATGCTTAAATTTGAGTGCCGGTTTAACATTAGGGCGTTTCTGTAATACATACCTTGAGGTGCTGCAAACGCGCTCAGCACCTATAAAATACAATAATACATTAGCTATTGAAAAAACATTTTTTTGTAACGAAAAAACTCAAAAACTACTGAACGGATTTGAAAAATTCTTTCACTATTGACAAGCCACGCTAACCCCGTGTCATCATCATCACCAGCTCACTATATGTCACCAAGGGGCGCGGAGTCTACCCCCTAAAGGGTGACTAGGCCATAGTCAACGCTGGCCCAGTGCGAACGACTTCACACATATCTTTGAATTTCTTCGCCGATATGTGCAGGTTGTATCACTATTTTTTTCATCGTAAGGGCGCCGGGTAAATATGTACATATGAAATTGGAAAAACTAAAAACATATTGATACATGACGGGATTCGAACTCGGGACATGCAGTTTACATGTCAAGAGCTAGGGGGTCCTTCTCCAGAAACTGTCAAAATATCTTTGTCATACTGGCCAGCTTTTTTCTCTTAAGTAGATTTGTGTATCCCCGTTTAACATAGGCTATATATTTTATTCAATTCTGCTTATTTTTTTTAGGATAAAGCAAAGAAAAAATAAGCAAAATAATAAGCCGTGGATTGGGTCCCGTTAGGCACAAGAAAGCGTGGCCCTAAACAGACATGGCGGCGCTCAGTGGCGGCCGACATGAAGGCTTTAGGACTGTCGTGGCCCGAGACCAAACGCAGAGCCCAGGACAGAGCGAGCTGGCGGCGCACTTCGGGGATATAGGACTTAAAAGAAGAAAGAAAAAATAAAAATGAAAAACTTACGCTGAGCGTGACCACGAGGAAAGTTTTGTACTGACCCATATCTAGGCCTATGGACCTTATAGGACCATATAAGACCTGAAGCCAGACTGACTATGCCTAACATTAAAATTGGGTCACTTTTATACTAAAAACTTTGTCCCGAAAATATTATCTTTGCAAATAAAAATGTAATAAATTCACTCTTAATTTCAGTTGTGTACACTATAGCTTTTGTTTTTAATTGAATGGTTGGACATTAATATGTTTGTTTTGTATAATATATTACTTTTTTATTTGTTTTTTAATATAATTAATGTTCTAGGAAGTTTTTCAGTATTTATTTTAATATTATAAAGTGGCAAACGAGCAAGCGGCTACCTGGATTCGCTGAAATAGCGAAGCGACCGCTGCCCATAGACTGCAATTGCAGATGCGTTGCCTACCCGTAATCTAAGGAGACGCACAGCAAGAAGATAATTCCTCTACATATGCGTCCCCTAGCCTGCCGATCCTTATCCCAATCCCATCATTTCCTTATAAGAAAAGGATAGGAAGGGAAAGTGGACTAAAATTAGGCCTCCGTCACCACACTCGTCAGACGAAACACGGAATTGCTTCCATTTAGTGTTGGGATTTCATCCGGATAAAAACTCAAAATGGATAAATACTCATAATTTCTATCTTTTCGGCGTGATTTTTACCCAAAACATGGATAAAAACTATCTGTCATTTCATAAACGTAATTTAACATAAACATGGTTTTTTTATGAATAAACGAGATTGGAATAAAAGAATAATAAAAATAAAATTATATCTAACATGCTTTGTTAATTAATTTATTGATGAAAACCACTTTTGAATGCTAAATTAATGGGAACTTCCGCGTATGTATAAGTCTACCAGGATCTAATGGCAAAAAGGGAAAAAAGAATTGACCCTAGCAATACTGGGGAAATTGGAGTAAAACGTTTCGATACTTTGTTTTCCTAATCATTCTGACGTCTTGTATTTTATATATAATTATATTGATGGGCTGACGTCTCGGGTTTTTATCCATTTCGGATAAAAACCCGAGATGTCAGCCCATCAATACTTCCATTTGACGGCTGTCTTCTGTGTGGGTCTTTTGAAATGAGTAGAATATTCTTTTTGCTGTTAAAATTGAGCGTCTTCTACTTCGCAAGTCCTCGATTTTAGTCTCCAAGTGGATTACACAATATAATATCACTAGTAACCTAAGAATCTATTCGAGACTTGCGACGACGAGTTGCTCGCGACTTAGTCCGTGTGAATAATATATAGTTACTCGGGGATAATGTAGCTTTCTATGAGTGAAAGAATTTTTGATATCGACCCAGTAGTTGAGTTATTTCAATACATACAAAAATACAAAGTTTCTCTCTTTATAATATTAGTATTTATAGTATAGTATATAGTACTTATATTTCGCAAGCCCCTTGAGCCTTGTACGCCCTAGGATAGCATTTACAGTCGAGTTACAAGTTATTTAGTAACTAAACGTGTCCGAACAGCAAAATTAGTTGACTAGTAAATCCTTTATTCGGATACTTACTACTTGCTACTCGACTAAAATACTATCCTGGTACAAGGCTTTAAGGCTTGTACATACCAGAATAGTATTTTAGTCGAGTAATAAGTAGCAAGTATCCGAACAAAGGATTTTCTAATCTTTTCTATTAAAATGTTGCTGTTCGGACACGTTTAGTTACTAAATTACTACCCTAGATTTAGGCTTAAACGAGTCCGAACAGTAGTAAATCCTTTGTTCGGATAAATGCTACTTGCTACTCGACTAAAATACTATCCTGGTGCGAACAAGTCTTAAGAGACTAGAGCTAGCTTTTAACCTTATTTTAACTTGATAACCTCCTTCTTGAAAGAGGAATTGCTGTGCGACTCTTCCTCCGAAGATTAAGGGTAGGCAACGCATCTTCAATTGCAGATGTCTATGGGCAGCGGTCGCTTCGCTATTTCAGCGAGTCCAGGGGCTTAGCCAAAGTATATTCGTTACAAAGCGATTCGATAGCTAACATGAAAAATGTATGGAACTGACAATTACCTTCGATATCTCACACGTGACAAGCACATGACTTATCGAATGTCAATGTCAGTTACAGTCAGCGATATCGACAATCGAAAGATACTTTTGGTAGCCACCTGGTGACCGCTTGCACGTTTGCCACTTTAAGATATTAACAAAAAAAAGTAAACATTTCTGGAAGATGACATAGGCTATCCTAATGCATCATTAGACCGAAGCCACGCTAAAACCGGCCTTACGCCGAAGCAAAATCGACGTTTTTCGCCCAAACTCGGTCTAACGAAGTATGTAATATGTATTATAAACTTTTTTTTTTAGTAAATATTAAGTAGTAGTTTTTTATGATTTTACTAATATTTCCTTTAATCGTACCAAGTAAGCTTGAAAAATCTCGTGTTAAGATATTGTTCACGACAATAGTTGAATGTCGGGATTCGAACCCACGACAGCGAGATCGGCATTCCGTATCACAAACCTATTGGCGCTAAATAGCGGACGGATTCGAGGTCTACAGGTAGTATAAAAAAACAATAGTATTATATATTCAAACGATTTAATGCAAATATAATATATCATTAGTTATTTGAGGTTATGCGCGTAAACTTCCATAGCAGTTGTGCAAATAACTAAACACGTATAATAAACTAGCTGTTGTTCGTGACTTTATCTGTATGGAATTAAAAAATATATCCTATATTACTCGGGGATAATGTAGCTTTCTATGAGTGAAAGAATTTTTGAAATCGGCCAAGTAGTTCTACATTTTTAACAGTGGTAGAGCCGGCTTTATCTTGAATCTACTTGAAGCAGTTCTTCACGAACTGGCCGGTTCGCCCGGTGAAATACTATGACGATGCAGAAGACAGGCGTCAAATGGAAGCTATTCCGTGTTTCGCCTGGCGAGTGTGGTGCCGGAGGACTAATTTTAATCCACGTTCCCTTCCTATCCTTTTCTTATAAGGAAATGATGGGAAGGGGAAGTGGATATTCCGGGGGAGAGGACGTATAGGAAGAGTGGTCTCATCTTACTGTGCGTCTCCTCCTCCGTAGATTAAGGGTAGGCAACGCATTTGCAATTGCAGATGTCTATGAGCAGCACCTTATTTTTCCTATATATTGAAAGAACCCGCATGCGAATAAAGAAACAGACGCCTAAATAGATTTTTCATTCAAATTTCGGGTAGAGATGCTAACTAGAGCGTCGGTGGCTCAGGGGTTTAGCTCTAGACTTGTAAACTGTATGTCCCGTGTTCGAATACCGCTATCTATCAATGTGTTTTTCATATGTACATATTTACCCGATGCTCTTAGGTGAAGGAAAACATCGTGATGTCTGCACATTTGTGAAGAAATTCAAAGATATGTGTGAAGTCAAGCAAAATACGTGCTATTCGAGGAGTTGAAAAATGGAGCCCATAATGGGTTGAATCTTTTTAATTTGATCCCAAATGTCTCCCCTCTGTATAAGTGCTTGGTAGAGAAGTTAGAACATTGTTATTTATGCAATTTAATAACTACGTAAGTATTATTTGATTACTGCCAGATGTTATTGAAGATTATTTGATCAGATTTTTAACAGTCGAGTTTAAGTGATAGACTTTGCCGGTCATTTTCTAGGTTATGTTAAATAAAAAAAAATGATAAATAAAATCATTTTATTGTTTGGAGTAAGTTTGTATATTTTTTTTATTTTTTTTTAAATGCAATATTATTTATTAATTACTTTTTTATATTATAAAGTGGCAAACGGGCAAGCGGTCGCTTGAACTCGCTGAAAAAGCGAAGCGACCGCTGCCCATAGACAAGTGCAATTGCAGATGCGTTGCCTACCCTTCTACGGAGGAGACACAGCAAGAGGATAATTCCTCTTCCTATGCGTCCCCTCCCCTACTAGTTTCATATAATTTGCACTATTATATTTGAGTTATTAACTCTCGTTAACCGATTTCTTAAACAAAAGGAGGTTCTCAATTCGTCGGTGTTTTTTTGTTCACCGACTACTCGGCTCCTGGTTGTCCGATTTTTATAATTCTTTTTTAATTCGAAGGATAGTTTTTATCTGGTATTTCTTTCTTTTTCAGCTTTTAAATGCAGCATTTGCGAAACCATCCTTAGGTACTTATTTACATTTATTGTAGACTAGCTGTTGAGCGCGACTTCGCGTGGATATAAATATAGCCTATGTTACTGTAGCTTTCTAACGGTGAAAGAATTTTTGAAATCGGCCCAGTAGTTCATGAGTTATTTCAATACAAACAAAAATACAAAAATACGAAGTTTCTCTCTTTATAATATTAGTATGGAAATTAAGGTAAATGTACCAGTAATTGATAATTTGGAGTTTAACATCTTTAAAAAATAGCGCTTTTCTACCACTATAGTGTCAATTACTGGTACATTTACCTTAAGCCTTGTTTGCACCAGGATAGTATTTTAGTCGAGTAGCAAGTAGCATTTATCCGAACAAATTACTACTGTTCGGACTCGTTTAAGCCTAAACCTACACTTACTAGGGTAGTCATTTACTAACTAAACGTGTCCTAAAAGCAACATTTTAGTAGAATAGATTAGTTAATCCTTTGTCAGAATATGCTACTTGCTACTTGACTAAAATACTATCCTAATGCGTACAAGGCTTTAATGTGTGAGAAAATAAACTAATTTTTATTCGATATTTCAGATGAATCTTTGGATAAATACTGTATTAATTGTACAAAAGACAATGAGATCAAATTGAACGCTATGGTAAAAGAGATTGTTGATTTTCTGGGACATCTGTCAGTGCGTTATGAAGAATTCGATATTAGAGCATTGAACTTTAAAATAGACAAACATTATGACGATGAAGAGGATAAAGATACTGTTCTTGATATTACAGTTAATTATTGTAAGAATGAAGATAATAAAAATATTAATTTAAATGGCAACCCTGACACAGATGATACACAAACAGATAATGAAATAACTGAAATTGATATCAATTTAAAGCCGAATGTAGTGTTTTTAGATTTACCGGAAAATGGAGAAGAATTATTCAATTATTTAGAAATGAAACGAGGTGTAAGACCTTTTATTATGTATATTAATGGATACAAGCAATTGATTTTGCCTTAAAAGATGGGCAACTGTGCACGCTTATTCGTTTGCTACAGATTTAAAAATCCCCACCTCACTTCCTACTCTATTCTCTTCAAATATTGACAAACTTCAGTACAATAGATGTAAGTCTGCTCTAAATAAAAGCTTATTGAAACTACACTTTGTTATTATTTTTGACAATAACTCGATAACCCCATAATCTACACATTTACTGTTTTATACAAAAATAAAGTATAAGCCAAGACCTTTCCAACACCATATGGCTTGTTGCTGTTGAGTAGGTAGACCATATCGCGCATTCTCCTTTTATTTTCATAATTTTTGTTTGTATTGAAATAACTCGAGAACTACTCAGCCGATTTCAAAAATTCTTTCACCGTTAGAAAGCTACATCATCCCCAAGTAAAATGTGCTATATTATTTAATTCCACGCGGACGAAGTCGCGAACAACAGCTACTTACCAATAAAATTGTAAGGGTACCAGTAATTGATAATTTGGTGTTACATCATATAATAAAATATCTGTTAATTTTATTCATTTTACATATCAATTAAGTAAGTACTACAAAATTTTGAGAGGTTTGGGAAAATAATATTAAAAGGTGAATTAAAATAAGTTGAAGTGTGTAATAAGATGCTCGAAGGACCGGTTAATATTATTAACTTTTACAAAAGTTTCTACTAGCAATGGATTAAAAGTGATGAAGAAAATAGTGCTTTTCTGCCACTAAAGTGTCAATTACTGGTACATTTACCTCACTGACCATTTCTACCTTTGTAAAAATGTCAAATGATTTTGTATTTATTACCAATAAAATTGTACATTTCAGTTTTTGGTTTGTTTTAATATTTTTTTTATTTAAGCACAAAAATATACACATTACAAAATGGGAGGTTCGCCTGGCTCATATACTAGGTTCTGGACCTGTCTTAGTTTCTTATGGGACTCGCATGACCTCCGTCTGCATACCAAGATCGCTGTGTATAAAGTAGATTGACTTATCTATTCTACTAAAATGTCGCTGTTCGGACACGTTGAGTTACTAAATTATTAGTTACTCGACTATAATACTATCCTGGCTACAAGGCTTAAAGTCTGTACACACTAGGATAGTATTTTATTCGAGTAGCAAGTAGCAAGTTTCCGAACAAAGGATTTACTAATCTACTAAAATGTTGCTGTTCGGACAGGTTTAGTTACTAAATTACTATCCTAGTGCGTAGGTTTAGGCTTAAACGAGTCCGAACAGTAGTAAATCCTTTGTTCGGATAAATGCTACTTGCTACTCGACTAAAATACTATCCTGGCTACAAGGCTTAAAGGTTTGAACTGCAGTTGGGGAGCTCCGTAGAAATTGTCGCCTGAGGCGAACAGAGGCACTAAAACTGGCCCTGCTTGTGTCGCACATATGTATTTCAACCTGGCGCGTTTTTTTCTTCGCATTGCGCATTAATCTCTTAAGCCTAGTTCGCACCAGGATAGTATTTTAGTTGAGTAGCAAGTAGCATTTATCCTAACAAAGGATTAACTACTGTTCCGACTCGTTTAAGCCTAAACCTACGCACTAGGATAGTAATTAGTAACTTAACGTGTCCGAACAGCAACTTTTCAGTAGAATAGATTAGTAAAGTAGTGATAGTCCCAAAACATAATACTGTCGGTTTTAGAGGTGGTTTCAAGTTTTCAGCCTCGAAGGTTTGGAACGATCTGCCACCACCACTGAAACAAATAATTTCGCACTCCGGTTTCATCAAAAAGTACAAAAGAATTGAAAATGAAAAAATGAAAATGAAAAACTTTATTGGAC
>QDHC01000556.1:42420-59855 GCA_013186455.1 Papilio dardanus tibullus | reverse complement strand
CCCCGGCTTCGGGTTCAATTATTATGAAATATAAAACGTTCACAGATTTTCTGTAGTGTATTTAGTGTCAGCATTGCACCCGTGCGAAGCCGGGACGGATCGCTAGTAGATAAATAATACTAAAACCTTAAAAATTATTTAATTTTTATTAAAAAAAGTTCATTCGCTTTATATCCGTTTTGTAAAATACATTATATTTGAACATAATTAAGTTTTAAAATATACCAACGAAGTTTGTACGCTCGGCATTCATAACTGTAACAAACAAATAAAATATTATATCAAACTTTGTCAATTCAAATCTTATAATAAAAAAAATCACGGTCGCCATCCTTTAAGCCTACGAACCATGATAGTATTTTAGTCGAGTAGCAAGTATCCGAACAGAGGATTTACTAATCTATTCAACTAAAATGTTGCTGTTCGGACACGTTTAGTTGCTAAATACTACCATAGTGCGTAGGTTTAGGCTTAAACGAGTCAGAACAGTAGAAAATCATTTGTTCGAAAAAATGCTACTTGCTACTCGACTAAAATACTATCCTGGTGCGAACAAGGCTTTAAGCCTTATACGCACTAGTATAGTAGTAGTAGTCGAGTAGCAGGTAATTTAGTAACTAACAAACTAACGTGTCCGAACAGCAACATTTTAGTAGAATAGATTAGTAAATCCTTTGTTCGGCTACCTGTTCCTTGTTACTCGATTATAATACTATCCTGGTGCGTACAAGGCTTTAGAGCGCCAAAGACAAGGGTCCAAAAAAATTTTAAAATAAAAGTTTATATCTTTGCTTTATTTTCAGCACCTACCATCGAAAAAACATAGGCTACTTACCAACATTTTAGATCCGAGAGAAGTCGCGTGCAACAGGGGGGCTAACCAAAAAAATACATTCCCTACGAAGCGATTCTATAGCGAACGTCAAAGTATGAAACTGACATTGACGTTCGATATCTCACACGTGTCGATCACATGATTTCATCGAATGTCAATGTCTGTTTCATACGTTTTTGTCGATTCCATCAGCGATATCGCCGATCGAAAGATGCTTAGGGTAGCCCATGAACGATTAAACGGATCGTTTTGAAATTTCGCACAGACACACAGTGTGGAAACATAGACTAATTACCAACAATTTTAGATCCGAGAGAAGTCGCGGACAACAGCTAGTTAAAGTCAAACTAACCTCATTCAATAGCAGACGCATCCAGACTAATATTAACATAACTGGCCCCCATATTTTCTTTATGACGGAGTGAGACAACATGCTTCTTTGCGTTCTCATTTTCTTCAACATCGCCTTCACAAACACCACACTTCAATTTCCCAAACTGATAATAGACATATTTATTTCTAGCCAACATATTTATATTATGTTTCAATTCCAAATAGAAACGGAAAACATTCTCCGATGTAGGACGTTTATTAAAATGTTCCGCGTAAACCAAATGCATCAACAACGAACGTATAGAATTGAAAACACTTTTACACGATTCACAATTAAACGAAGCACCTTCGGTATGCAAGATGTAATTACCTTGCATATAAACACTTATTATATCACCTTTGTTTGAACGAATTTTAACATCACCTAACGCATTCTGATGTTCCAAATTAGATAATATATGTTTAACCGCGTCACTAGCATCTTTCAACGTTAAATCACAGAGATCACATTTAAAAGTATCCAAAGATATTTTATTCATAATGAATAACCCTTCATCAATATCATTAACTCCTGATCGAATTAATTTAGCAATAGTTTCAATATGCAAATTGCTATCAAAGTGTTCAACGATTGCCGCAAACGATGGCAAGGCGATGTACTCAGGACAGATCGTACAAATATAATGATTGCCGAAACTAGCGAAGTATTCAGTCGGTCGGCAATGATTTTTATATAGCATAGTTAATTTATGTGGTGCTGCATTCCTTAGGTGCTTTTTTTGACGTATATGGTTGAATAAAACCTGCCGAGGACCCTTCAAGGTCATATCACAGCAAGAACAATAGTTGGCAATCTTTCCGGAAGGTTTTATAAAGTTTTCAATTACTACATGATCTCTGTTATGCAAAGGTTTGCCGCTACTGGCTAAAAATTTAGTCCAATCTAGTGATTTCGGTCCCCATTCTTCAGGGACTTGACCGTCTGGGTTATTCGCCTTCATTTTTCTGTACAATTTATCGGAGAGTTTCCCTAAATGGTTTTCATCTAAGATATGTAAAATCATAGAATCGTAATCAAGGGTTGTTCTACAAAGGGTGCAGTTCGGACCGTTGTTATCTTCATTGATATAATGATTGCGTAAGAAATCTTTATTCATATCTCTGATTTTGTCCATTGTAGCGGTCCCCGAGAATGGGATGTTTCTGTCAGCTTGTAGGATACAAGATAGGTTATTTATGTGCGTTTCGCTGAACACATGGTTTAGTACACTATCATATCTGAATCTCAGAGTATAATACTCGCAAGCGATACAGAAAAAGGCCAATTTCCCTGTCCTGTCATCAACTAGCGTCAATAATTTATGATTCAAAAGTAATTTAACGATAGGATTCTCAATCGGTCCATAATAGCGATATTTTTTGATCTGATTCTTCATTGGTCTGTCAGGTGTATGATCATTTTCGTCATCATAATTCTTATTCGCATCAAGAGAGAAATTTTGATTAATATTATCACGAATGCTCATAATGATCGGAGCTACTGAACTAGTTTGAGTTGAAAAATCAATAACAGCTATATTACTGCATAGTTTTTCGTAAGATTCTTGATAGAATTTCATCGCAGCGTCAATACTAGCTTCGGAATTATCTGGTAACAACTTAATCAATGCCGATTCAAGCTTAGCGGTGAAGGAACGATCCAATTTTTCCGTCGGCTTCAACATTTGTATAATCTGTTCCATATTTTGATTATCACCACTTTCTAAAGCTGATAGTCTACGCGACATCTTCGGAAGTAAAATGGGTTCAGCGACATCAATACTTTCACGTTTCAACTTTGGTAAATGTGCTTCAGAGTTGAAATGTTTTTGCAAAGACTCCATCAATGGTATATCATCAAATAACTCGATTTCGATACCACAGTCGGTACATATATGAACTTGTTTTGCGTTATCTACGCTTAGAAACTCTGCTTTTAATATCTCTGGCACTTCACTGACTGGTAAACTATTAAAGCGTTGTCGTTGCATACTACTTTTCTTCTCAGTTGTAAAGATATATTCCACATCAACATTATCACGTTTCATTAGAAAGATATTTTTATGCATTTCATCAAGATTCTTCAGATATTTTAAAACGACTATATTTTCTTGTGTTATCGGATGGTTGATTACGAATTGGAAATGTTTCGCCAACTTTTTGACGTCGTCTAACTTTCTGAACGACAGTACAGTTAATTCTGACATATCTTTTGTCAGATTATCAATTGATTTTTCGTCCATGGTCAATAAAATTTTAAAAAAATACACTTAAACTTATATTTTTGACCTGTCTTGGTTTAAACCAAGATAAGGAAGGCCTGGTTTTTGAGGCTTTCAAGCGGTGCCCGTGTTATTAAATTATTTTTAGAACCTGAACTTGTTTTGAGTGAATTTTGTTCGTAAATGACTGTGATTTGTTATTGCCGCATATCAAGATCTGAAACGTAAAGGATATATTTTAATAAATGAATAAAACATATATCAAATATTGCAGAATTCAAAATGTATGAAATTCAACAAAAAAAACTTGGTACATATTATATTTTTGCACTCGTAATTATGTATTACGAAGAGTAAGAGCGTCGGTGGCTCAGGGGTTTAGCTCTTGACTTGCTCTGCAGGTCCCGAGTTCGAATCCCGACATCTACCAATGTATTTTTCTATTTTCGAATTTCATATATACATAATTACCCGACGCTCTTACGGTGAAGGAAAACATCGTGATGTCTGCATATATCGGCGAAGAAATTCAAAGATATGTGTGAAATCGACCACCCACAGGCTTGGTTGACTATGGCCTAGTCACCCTTAAGGGGGTAGGCTCCGCGCTCCCCGGTTGGGATGAAGCTGGTGATGATGATGATTCATATATTTCCGTTTGTATATTTTCTCATAAAGAGATTAAATTTATTTATACACAAGGTTAGGGTTGCTTCAATAATCACATGAGATTTTCTTAGCAACTATTTAACTCCCATTTCCCCTATATGTGGTTTTAGACTAAAGCACATCTAATAATGGGAGGACGAAATCACAGAAACAGTTGGTGTAATGTGGAAGAAGTTGATCTCCTTTAGGGCAGCCCTACGCGGAGACGCAACGCAATCAAGAATCCGGTGTCATATAATGTACTAATTAAATTAATTTTATGATTGTCGAAATAAAGGATAAATTTTTGAAAAAAAAAATCAAAGTGAGAACATTTCACACTCAAATAGCAGTAAAGTGTCACTATCACAATAACATTTGTATAGGAAATAGAAAATGGCTGTTTCGAGGGTTTTCCCGGCAATTATTCGATTTTTTGTCACCTTTCAAGCCTTCCCTAGACCTCCACGAACATTTCAAGACCAAGCTAAGATAAATTCGTTCAGCCTTTCTCGAGTTTTAACGAGACTAACGAATAACAATTCGTTTTTATTTCAGGATTGAGAGTCCAAGGGACTGCGATATTTGTCTCGCTTAAAGATGTTTCTCGCTTATGGAGGTAGGTCGTCGGGACCAGAGTGACTCTCCCTATGGAGGTTTCTCGCTTATCGAGGTATGACTGTATAAGAGAAAGAGATAATAGATACTATTGCAAAAAGTTAGATGCATTTATACAAGATCCAATAAATATAAGAAATTATGGAAAAGGTTGTAGGTGGCTTTTACCAGAGAAGGGGCTACATGTCAAAAGATAAGAAAGAAAAAAAAGTACTTGTCATGTGGATGAATATGACAACTCTTTGGTGGCATAATGGCCATAGGACCGTTGCCTTTTATTAATAAAAAGATGACTGAAAAACAGTAGAGAATCGCGCGGGAAGTCGAAGTGTTAACATCGATGTAGTCACATAAAGATATTTAAGTTAATTGTAAATATTTATAAAGTTAAGATATAAGTAGTTAAAGTTAATTTACTAAACAAAGAGATATTATACATACAGGGAGCGCTCCATAGTAATTTGAAGTTAAAATGCGTGCCACGAAAGAAATTATTTAAAAAGAAAACTTGCCAGCGTCATGAAAAAAATTCCCAAGTTGAGAAAAAGTGTGTTCTGTTTTAATTTTTTAAATAAACAATAAAATTAACTAAAATATTAATTAAAATGATAATTATCGTTTTTCATTATGATTATTTCATTTAAAACAATTTAAATCCAAATTTTTTTTATCAAAGAGTATTTTTGTTTTATGCTTGTTATAATTTTTTAATTAGCGTTTTAAAACGTCTCGATTAATTATAATATTAAACTTTAGTAAATACTATGAAATCAAATTTAAATATGAGAAAAGAGGTTACATTCGGTCGACTTTTTATGTCTACAAATGTAATGTAAAGGACAACACTGGGGGAGACCTTCGGAGGTGAAAGAAAATGCCTCACATTTAGGCTTCGAATGTTCCATCTATAGTATAATATATCTTTAGTATTAAAGTTACCAACGAAAATAAATGTATAATACCTGCCAAGCTGCCGTAACATATTGTAAATGTACAACAGACTAAGATGGATAGCTTTGTTTTTTTTTTGAGTAGTAAAAAAGTACCACATGGTCATACACAATTACCACTTTCTTTATTTACTATTTTAATTTAATTTATTTTGTCTTACTGTGTGGCAATAAATGTGTTTTTTTTGCTAAAAACAGATGTTCCGAAGCATATATGTTAGAAGGTATCTCCAGAACGACTCAACGGACCTCAATATTTGTCACAGATGAAAATAGTCAGGTATTTAAAAGGTTAAAGGTTTTGACCCATGATGGGCTCCATTTTCCGCAACTCCACGACTAGCGCGTATTTTAAATACACATATCTTTGAATTTCTTCACCGATATGTTCAGACATCACAATGTTTTCCTTCACCTAAGAGCGTCGGGTAAATATGTACATATAAAAATCGAAAATCTAAAATAAAAGTCTAGTATTTTTTTGATTCCGACAAAGGCTAGAGCTAGTTTGTCTATGATATTATCTATACTAATATTATACAGAGAAACTTTGTATTTTTGTATGTATTGAAATAACTCAATAACTGGGCCGATTTCAAAAATTCTTTCACTCATAGAAAACTACATTATCCCCGAGTAACATAGGATATATTATTCAATTCCACTCGGATGAAGTCATGCACAACAGCTAGTATTTCTATACTACTAATATTATAAAGAGAGAAACTTTGTATTTTTGTTGGTATTGAAATAACTCAAGAACTATTCTTGAGTTATTTTCTGTTATTGAGAGCCATGATTTCCAAATTTCAGTTTGCCAGAAAGATGACAACCTCCGGAAGGAGGCGGCACATTAAGAAGAATTGCATTAAGTAATTTGATAATCTTCGGACTTTGTATTCAAAGTCAGTATCTAAAGGATTAAACTTTAATTTCGGTATGATTTTTAATATAGTATTAAAAATGGTCGCGAATAATGTGCAATTCCTTTGTCAGAAAATATTGTGTTATTTTTAATTACAAGGAAATTGACTGACCTAAATAAAAAATAATTACATTTCAACAGTCATTAACAACATTGTTAAAGTCATGGAATAAAGTTATTTTTTATCTACTTAAAAAAGTTTATCGTAAATAATTTAATGATTAAATTAATTTCAATGTTATTAATATTAATATATATATATATATATATATATAGATACTTAAATAAGTTACAAAAGCAACTTATAAGATGTAAAATACAAAGATAAAAATAACACGACAATAAAAAAACAATAACTCGGAAATACCGTAGTACGTGATAAAAAAAGTTAGGTTAGAATGATGATGCAAATATAAAAAACTTGTAAAATTATTGAAATATATGTTCGAATTAACAAGCTATATTAGTAATATGATATAATTACCTGTAAATCTTGATTTTGTGCATGGCAGCTATGTACCGCTTAAATTGTGTGTTCGGGCATCTGACAGTCTTTTGGTGACATGTTAGGCAATAATGGAGGACGAAGTAGACACAAGAGTTTGAATACAGATTAAAAATAGCGAGCGATATCTAAAAATAAATATTATTTTTTAGTTTTTATTAAATTTATCCTTATATAATGCTAAATTAAGTAAACGGAATCAGAAAAAAATATTTATTAGTTAATATATACCGTCTTTATCAACTTTAAACAGTGAGAAAAATATATTTTTCAAATTAACTAAAACTCTATGGTTAATGATGTCACTTGTTTTTTTCAAAATGTAAAATAGTGATTGGCTTAAAGGTCTTTGTTACCAGGCCATAAAATCTCAAAAAAAAATCACTTGTTTTTATTAATTATTAAACTCCACTGATCACTTCTAATTAGGCACCTTAACTAAAAGCAACTTTGTATATTCAAAGAAATTAATTAGGAAATTAAAAGCATTTATAAATTGCGAGTTTAAGGTCTCAAAAGTTAGTTTGTTAATACCGGTCCTTTTATTTTTACTAATTTCGATTCGAACTTAAACACGTTCAACAGTATTGAATTTTGCATTTCGCAACCGCTGTAAATGTTATTCGCATTATTTTGTTGCAGCTTTCAGCCACGGAGCGTGAAAAGATATCCATAATTTATAAATAAGGTCACCTTGAGTTGTTTACTCAGTTTTATTTACCGATAAGTGACATCACCATTACTATAGCATGTTTCAATAGTGATGTACAGTATATAAAATACATATAGATGAGAAAACACTTTGAAAATATCCCCGAGTTGTTAAACCTATCCTACATTACTAGAAAGGATTAAAGTGGATTAGGCGGGGGAGGGGACGCATAGAAGGTGTTGTCCTTTTTCTGTGCGTCTCCTCCTCCGTAAGTTAAAGGTAGGCAACGCATCGGCAATTGTAGATGTCTATGGGCATCGGTCGCTTCGCTATTTCAGCGAATTCAGGTGGCCGCTTGCTCGTTTGCCACTTTATAATATAAAAAAGAGGAATGGTATATCCGACCTCTTCTGGGCAGGGATATTATTATGTCCACAAAGTTTTAACTTCCCTAATTTAACCCTGTCTTTACAGGTTCACCGTGGGTAGATAGGTCTCAAGGGTCACTCCTGACCTTTGGGTCGGGTTATTTTCGTGGTCGCACCCGTCCCTGTATTCCAAAATTACTAATAAAAAAGTGTTTTTATAGGTTGGTTATAAACATCACTATTTTCAAGAATAATAATCGATTTAAAAACATTATTCCAAGTCTCTCGATGTATATTTGAATAAATCAATGACTTACTTCAAGGGTGTATCTTTGTAAAGAGCATTGGTCGACCGTGACTTCCTTTGCTTATTATATAAATTATAAATCATATTGTATACCTAAAACAATAACTTTTTTAATAAAACAGTTTGTTAAAATGTTGAATAAAACTACAGTATGGTCATTAACTTTTTCAATGCCAAAAGGCCAATTAATTCTAGTGCCTTTTAACTTTTAATCATTATTGATAAATAGCATAAAAAGATCTTGAATGATAATGATTCATTATATTCTTTGTGTAATTACCCAGTAAATTATATAAAATATTTGCAATATTTATTCAGGTGTTTAGTTGCTAAAGTCGGTTGTTATCTTCTACAAATAAAAGAAAACTTGCATGGTTACAAAGACACTATAAAAATACGAATTTCTAAACAAGGAAAAATATATTTGCAGACTAATTTTAAAAAATAATTCTTTTTTTTTCCCTAAGATATGTATTTATTTATTTTAATTTACTTTCTAGCTGGCTCAAAGGTCTTGTTACCAAGCCCAAAAACACTTAAAAAGAAAAATTTACATTTCTGTCAGCTGACATAAGATTATAACCTGTCATATGTCAAACGATAAAAAATCTCTTTTATAAATTTAAATAATATAAATCTTCGAAAACTATGTTAAATTAAAACATTAATGATGTCGGCTAGTGAAAAAGAAGACTCTAGCTTTAACATTACATCGTTCGCAACACCCGAAACAGTATTATGCGTGGATACGATTTGTCGCATTTGTTACGCGGAGTTTCTTGACGAAGAAGATTTAAGGGTTCACATCACCCAGCAGCATACATCCGACGATACATTATCTAGAAGCTGTCAATTTTGCTCATACATTTATTGTAGTTTGGACGATTATTCTTCTCATATTATTAACGTCCATATTCTCGATTTAAAATGCTGTAAGTACTGTCAACGCGTATTTACCAACAATCAAGACGTAAAGGGTCATGAAAAGAAGCATTTATCTAATTCTACATTCGAATTGAACTGTTCTAATTGTAATTTGACATTTAAGAACGTATCTAGTTTGGAAAAACATGAGATTTCGGAACATTCGGATGAAGATGGAGTGATATTAAAAGATTGTTTTTCATTATTATCTTCATATTTAAATATAAACGCTTCTATATTCTTTAAATCTTTAGGAGATAGTCAAGAATATAAATGTGTCAGATGTGACTTTACGACTATGGATGTAGATTATTATTTACAACATTTACAACAGAAGAATTGTAAATGTTTAGTCTGTGATGTATGTTTTAATGTATTTAAAAATATTAAAACATTAAAGGAACATTATAAAACTATTTGTTATTCCGATAATTTAAATCTACCCTGTAAGAAATGTTTAAAAATGTTCACGTATAAAGAAATGGAGGAACATATGAAACTATGTAATGAAATTAAATGTGATTCCAATGAGTTGGATTCGGATAAGAAAATAACCGATAAAGAAGGTCAATTGAATAAATTTTCAATCAAAACATGCAAGTATTGTCACACACAATACGTTGGACAAGATGCTTTAGATAAACATGTTAAACGAACACATCATAAACATATGCATCTCTACAAATACTTCTGTATTTATTGCGATAATATAATTTATAATCATCCAAAGAAATTATTCAATCATTTCTATAAAAATCATAAAAAATTAGAACCGTTTACATGCAAAATATGTGATAAAACATTTAGAATGAGAAAACACTTCTCTTTGCATATAAAATTAAGTCATTTGAGTGCTGGAAATGTTAAATTCGATGATAAATATCATGTTATATTCGAACAGAACGATTTCACTAAGAACTTCAATGAAAACAAAAATAAAGACGAAACAAAATCTTTATTAGAGCCAGTAAAAGATAGGATACAGGATGATATTGAGAAAGATTCAAACCCATTAGAAAATGGAAAAGATAATTCCAAAGATAAACAACTGCAAGGTGATAGTGAGGTAGATTTAGTTTTATATCCAACAGATAAAGAAACAGACCGATCTGAAATTAAAAAAGAAAAGAGATTAATTAAAAGAAAACATAAAAAAAATAATGACCGTTCAGAGTCTACAGATTTGATGGTTAATGACTCTGAAGAATCTGATGAAGAACCATTAATTATGAAAAGACGAAGAGCTAAAATGAGGGTAGAAAATATAAAGTTCCCGAAATGGTTGGAAAAGTCTAAACTTCATAAGAGGAATAGGATCAAATTTACATGCAAAATATGCAAGAAATATTGCTATACATATCAAAATTACCAACATCACATGACTCTTCACAAAAATAATATAAGTAAGAAATGTATTAAATGTCAAAAAGTTTTTAAAACAACGGAAAAGTTGAAGCGTCATATATACAACGAACATTCGACATCGAAATTAACTGAAACACTAAAGAATGTTCTCGAAAGACGAAAGCAAATCAACAAACATCATAAAGAAAACAAACCTATTAAAATTGAAAAGAAATACAATAGAGAAAAATTCGCTAAAACTATTAAAAAAGTTAATATTAATACAAATTATACTGCTGTAAACATTGAACCTGTAATTGATAAATTATCAGTAAGAAAATTCATTGAAAATTTCACACCAGAAACAACTGGAATCAATAATAAAGGAAGCACGGTTTACATCAACAATAGTCTAACAATTAAACCAATAAAAGCTCCACGAAAACCACCATTATTTAAACTAATAAAATCCAAAAACGAACAACTTAAATTCACAGGATTAAAACAACCGGAAAGATTTCGAACGATAAATAAAGAAAGATATGATGTATCGATAAAAATAGCTGACCCTGAATCAAAACCTAAAATGAATTTCGATCAAATACAAGAAACTATACCAGAATCTAACTCATTTGAAGAAGCAAATGACGATTCTATGGATTGTAATATCCCGGAAGTGGCTGAAGAAGTTATGTTAGACGATACTGTCGAAGCACCCAAAGATAACCAAAATATACCAGAAAATAATTCTTTCCAAGATTATAAAGAATATCGTATAGCACATTTGACACCAACTGAACCTTATTACAAAGTTGTTACAGTCAAAAATATAGGTTTAGAAAAACCAAAAACATTTGAACATCAAGAAAAACAAATCAATTTACCAGATGGCACAAAACTCGTGACTGTAAATCCATTGGCACATCTTCTTCAAGGCAAACATGTCGATTTAAAAACTAACAAATATTATAAATCCAAGATGGTGGATGTTGAGAAAGCGGTAGCTACAGCTTTATTAAATGCTAAAAATACGACTAAACCTAAAAAGCCGAAAAAAACTAAATTAACAAACGAACAATAGAAACACACCAAGAAAAAGCTTGATGCTGATTGTATGAAGGTATTTTTAAGAAATAAGAATGAATTGATTCTGAAATATGGTCAAATTGCCCACATCCAGCGACCATATACGATAAGTATGCATTATTGTATCACATAGATGGACATTAGTCGATTTTTATGTTAGGTTATAATATTATCTTTGTTTTGTGACCTGTACTTTTGCACGAAGTTACGTAAATGTTCTATTTTAGTGTCTAATTGGGTTACACAATACAACCTCCATGTATGCGTATGTCATATTCATGGAGCTTTATAAAAAATTAAGCCATATTTTTTATTTTGTATGTTTTATGATTTGAAATTGTATTTCTAAAGTTAAACAGTAACTTAAAAACCCGTTGTTTGAGTTGGCACTTCGGGATAAAGAGCGAGATATCTACGTTGTAGGGCGTTGTCGCGTAAATTACGTGTGCGACAGAGATAGTGCTCCACAAACCGAATACAGCCGATCTTTGCCGACGTGCCAACTAACCCCGGGTTCAGTAGATTTTTTTTCAGTCTTCCAAAGCATCGTAGATTTTATCTTTATACCCGTCATATTCTGAAGAAGATTCCAGAATATATACTCTGTCATTCTCTTTTCTAAGAACTTTTTTCTCTTTGTTACTTTTCGTGTTATATTTACTTCTCTGTGTCGCCGTTTCTATGGAGTCGTTGTATTTATTTTCTTCGGATAATTTTGTGTCTTCGTTATCTTTAGATTCTGTTATTATTGCAGTAGCGTTATTATTTAAGTTATCCGATTCGTTATTTATAATCTGTTCAGATTCAAATATCTGTTCTTTTTCTTTAAGATTTTCTATATTATCTGTATTTTCTGTAATTTTTTTAATAGGTTTCTTTACATTCTCTTTTTCATCAATCTCATCACTTTCGGTGCTCGATTTTTCTTCTTTTGATTGTTTAATTCTTTCAATCTTTTGTTTGTCACCTTTTCTTTTTTTCTTTTTATTTAAATTGACTTCAGATGACATGTTTGCGATAGCATTCTCAATACTTAATGAATCTTGTGTTGTATTATTATTATTTGATTTATTTTTAACGAATTTAACATATTTCAAACTTAAATTATCGAATGAGTCACGATTAATTATCGATTTCACAAAATCATCTTCGAACACGGATTGTGGAAAAATTTGCTGTGTCGATATATTTTTTTCGCCAGAATTACGATAGCTTACTTCGCTTTTTATTTTGTTATTCGTTGTTCTGTTATTGTTTTGCATATCCTTAATTTTTTCAACAGCTTTATCTGCTATTTTACTCGCCAATTCGTCGAATTTATCCGATTTTAATAATTTCTCGATTAAATCATCTATATTTGGATTACGATCGATTTTTAGCGTCGATATTAGTATGTTTGAAGGAAAATATACACTTAATGTACCTAGAGAAAGGACAACATATTATAATATTGTAAATAAGAATAATAAACTTTGAAATGTATTAAGAAATTATGCGTTTTTTTACTTCCCTTTACAACAATAAAACAGACATAGTTTCTACTGTGGTGGAGTTCTATTATCTCATTTTATATAGCAATGTTGGTGGTATTAACAATAATCTATACTAATATTATAAAGAGAGAAACTTTGTATTTTTGAATTTTTGTATTTTTGTTTGTATTGAAATAACTCAAGAACTACATCGCCGATTTCAAAAATTCTTTCACCAATAAAAAGCTATATTATCCCCGAGTAACATAGGCTATATTATTTAATTCCACGCGGACGAAGTCGCGCACAACAGCTAGTATTTAATTAACTTGTCTGAAACTTACATAAAATATAAGATATTAAATATTTCATCTTAAATGTTTTTAATATTTTTCTATAATATCCAACATTCTAACCCAGCCACGGATAAACTTTGTTTTAAATTAAATGCAATAAAAACTATTGTATTGAATGTTTTATTATTGTACGTTTATTGCTTATAACTTGAAAATCTCGGATAAAGTTACATAATATCGACGAAAGTAACTGTTATGATCGAATGTCCATAATGTTTCAAGGGTTCAGAAAAAAAAACATGTATAAGAGATTTTTTCTGTAATTTTATGTTATTAAAATAAACTTTTGGCAAAATGATTATAAAAAAGTTTGACGGTATATTTAAAAAACATAGCTGTCAAAATTTTGACAGATTCGAAATACCCGCGTTTGCACGAAAGTTTTCTATGACAAAATGTCGATACCAGTAATATCAGCGCTGAGACAACCAAAGCAAGGAAATAAACCTAAGAAATTGAAGAAATTCGAAGACGATTATGTCATTATAACTATGAAAGACAATAAGAAATTGGTGGTCAGTTCAGACGGTTACCACGGCATTGTAAAAATGGACGAAAACTTCGTCTGCGTACTTTGTAACTACGAATTTAAGTTAGACGAGAAACTAAAAGCTGATCATAAAGTTAAGAAAACTCATTTAAAAGCGTTAACTCTGTTTCCACATGTTGAAAGTTTCCGCGACAATCTTATAAGACAGGTAAACATAACATTTTTTTTTAAATTATTTCTCTCCAATCTGAGATTCTCGCTCATGGAGGTTGTCCGCCGGAACCAGAGAACTCGCTTAGAGGTTCCTCAGTAATCCTGCTTTGTCTATCATGTATACTTATTTATTTATTGTAGACTTGTTTACAGTTACCCCTTCGGACGTGCAATAGTGCATAGTTTATTTTGATATACGGTCGAACCTAGATAAGCGGGAATGATATTTGTCTCTTAGTCGAGTAGCAATTGGCAAGTATCCGAACAAAGGATCTACTAATCTATTCTACTAAAATGTTGGTGTTCGGACACGTTTAGTTACTAAATTACTACCCTAGTGGATAGCTTTAGGCTTTAATGATTCCAAACAGTAGTAAATCCTTTATTCGGATAAATGCTACTTGCTACTCGACTAAAATACTATCCTGGTAACATGGCTTTATAGAAGCTTCTTGCTTAACCAGGTTTATATGTATTTCTATATTTTTACAGTTAAACAAAAATGGTTGTTACTGCACAATATGTAATGTGATGGTCTTGCCGCATTTTCTGATGAGTCATGTGGACGGAGAGCTTCATAAACAGGAACTGGAGATGGCTGTGACCAGAGCTGGTGCTTATAAACCTAAATGATTAAAGTTTTTTTTGCTATTATGTATAAAGGATATTAAAATTGTTGATCTGAAAATAGGTTTTTTACTCTGTTACTTTTGATATTATAAAAGATAAAGATATGAATTGGATGGTTATCTATGCTAATATTATAAAGAAACTTTGTATTTTTGTGTGTATTGAAATAACTCGATAACTGGGCCGATTTAAAAAAATTCTTTCACCAATAGAAAGCTTACATTATCCCCGAGTAACATAGGATATTTTTTTTAATTCCATGCGGACGAAGTCACAAACAACAGCTAGTTTATAATATAAAAAGATAACAGTCCGGAAGAACACCTTAGTCAACATACGAAGTTTTTTTTTATTCAGAATGGTGTCCTGAAAAAGGGGTTGGACTGTCACTTTGGTGGGACTTGGAAGTCCTAAAACATACAAGATCGATTTACGAGCAACACACCATAGAGAAAAATGTGCAAGCAGTAAATAGTAGTCGTCGAAACAATTTAAAAAACCCAAAAAAAAAAGTTGACCCGTTGCGATGAGTTGGTTCGAGAAATGTTATGAAATAAAAGATGACCTTGTATAAACTATTTTAATGAATAACAAGCATATTACTACCGTCTTCGCTTCTTCGTGCGTCGTTTTGAGTTTTTCTTACCGACTTTATTTAGTTTCGCGATCTTTCTCTTATGCAACCAAACTGGATACTGACCGTTTTGATCCTTCAACGTCTTTGAACTGTAGACTTTTTTCTCGCCATTTTCACCAGAAACCTCAACTTTCTCGTCGTCTGAACTCATTTCGACATCTTCTTCGACGTCGGGCGGTGGTTTTTCTTTCTTTTTTCTCTTCCCTATCTCTCCAGCGTCTAAGTAAATTACTTGTTCACTTTCCATAACCTCTTCGGTGCTTTTCTCTTCCTCTTTAATACCCAACATCTTCTTTAATCTGGCCAGTTCTTTGACGGCGTATCTCTCCCGTTTTATGGCTCTGCATTTTCGCTTCCATTTGCTACGAATTGATTTTGCCATTTTATAATGTTTTTATTTTTCGCACGATGCTTGTTTTTACGACGAAATGTCAAAAGAAAAGAAGTGTGGTGTTTCTGGAATAGGCAAAGATCTTTAGAACATACAGCCACGTAATGATTAAAATCTTCAATTTCTGAATTATTTTAAATGGCTGGTTAAATAAATAACAATTTTATTTTCCCCTATTTTCGTAAACGTCTTATCAATAGGTTATTTCATAAATAAAGGAACTTTAAAAAAATATTACTAAAGTTACCAAAAATATTTCGTGAAACATAACAAACTTTAAAAAATGACATTTTTGACAGCGCCTAGGATCTGTATTGAAGTGCAATCTCATCACTCACTTCCTCTCGTATAATTCGTATAAGTTTGTCTCACTCTATAAATCATTTGCAAATGCATCCTCGATCGTATCGAACGACAAAATGTACCTTCCTATTCCCATTTAAGTCTAGATTTCTTGTCGGTCAGTTTTTAATTATCCTAACATTATATGGTTAAAATATCAATTAGTTTAGTTGGAAATGTTCCAAAAATTATAATTTGTTTATATACTTTCGTTTTCTTGTATTAGTCAGCGTATTCCGCTGTCTAAATAAGACATCTTTTGTGTTTTCGAGTTGTTAAAATTGGTGAATAAAGTGTTTTGCAATGGAGACTCAAATGAGTGAAGAAATATCGGGAGAAGTGGATGATAGGAGTATAAAAGATGGTGAGAGTATTTTCATAATTATAGCATTGCGTTTGTGTTATATTTGTCATGTAAAGAGAAAAAGCGAAATGCTTAATGTCTACTATAGCTTATATCTTTAAAACACCGCATATACATTCAAACCTCTATTAGCGAGAGTCATTCTCTGTTCCCGACGAGCTACCTCCATAAGCGAGAAACTCGGATTAGAGAGAAACCTCTATAAGCCAGATAAATATTGCGGTTCGTTGGATTGTCGCTTATCCAGGCTCAATTGTATTTTAGATTTACATCGTTTATTAATTAAAATAAAGAAGAAAAATTAATGCAAATATACAATACTACCTGTTGTATGTGACTTGGTCTGCGTGGAATTAAATAATATATCCTATGTTACTGTAATAATGTAGCTTTCTATGAGTGAAAGAATTTTTGAAATCGGCCCAATTATTGAGTTATTTCAATACGTACAAAAATATAAAGTTTCTCTCTTTATAATATTAAATATCGACCTGATACTAATGGCAGTTTTCACCTACAATCTCTAAATTTTAGGTAACGCTTAACACATTTTAAATGTCACTTAACACTACTTTCGTTTTCACCAACAGTTAAGTGTGACTTTACACCGCAAGGGATCCGTTAGATTTAGGGAGACCCTTTAGCAAAAAGACACATATCTAAAACTACTTTAGGGTTTGGTTAAAACGCGCATAAGTTTAGTTAATTATTATCTGCAAGCAATTTGTTGTATTTAAAATCTATATAAGTTACTAGTGACCCGCCCCGGCTTAGCACGGGTTCA
>QDHC01000556.1:17656-28187 GCA_013186455.1 Papilio dardanus tibullus | reverse complement strand
GAGCTATCCGAAGATAAGATTCATGGTTAATATTAAACACCACGCGGACGAAGTCGCGGGCAACTGCTAGTAGACTATAAAGAGAGAAACTTTGTTATTTTTGTATGTATTGAAATAATTCAAAAACTATTGAACCGATTTCAAAAATTCTTTCACTCATAGAAAGCTACATTATCCCCGAGTAACATAGGTTATATTTTTTAATTCCCCGCAGACAAAGTCACGGGCAACAGCCTAGTATCATAGTACTCGCAAGTACGTTTACGTGTACCTTGTTTATATCAAGGTCGCTTAGAGACTAGTGTCGGAGATTTGAGTATCATTGTTTAGAATCGGTTGTATTTAGTAAGATTATTCCTATGTGTCTATAAATATCTTTAAAAATATCAGTAGTTTTAAATATAAAATTTCTTACTATGTATGCGATTTTAGTCTCCGAGCGATTTAAATCTGGTGATTTAAGTCTCCAAGCTGTTTAAGTCTCCGGGTGATTAAGTTTTCAAGCGATTTAAGTCTTCGAGCGATTTAAGTCTCCGAGCGATTTTTGTCTCCTGGTGATTTAAATCTCCAATCGATTTAAGTCTCCAAGCGATTTAAGTCTTCGAGCGATTTAAGTATCCAAGCGATTTAAGTATCCAAGCGATTTAAGTCTCCAAGCGATTTATGTCTCCAAGCTATTTAAGTCTCAGAGTGATTTAAGTCTCCAAGCGACTTTTGTCTCGAGGCGATACGCGTCGCCTACATTGTATAGAATCGCTTAGAGATTCATGTCGCTTCGTGTAATGTACGAAAGTCTAATACTTTAGTATTTCGTATCTAAAACTATGATGCTTTGTTATATTTTTAAAGTTTTTGTAATTAAAAATATGAAATATTTAAGCTCTTATATTTCTCAACTATTAAGCCTCGCGCCCACCGTAAAGCCTTGTACGCACCAGGATAGTATTTTAGTCGAGTAGCAAGTAGCATTTATCCGATCAAAGGATTTACTACTGTTCGGACTCGTTTAAGCCTAATCCTACACTAGGGTAGTAATTTAGTAACTAAACGTGTCAGAACAGCAACATTTTAGGAGAATAGATTAGTAAATCCTTTGTTCAGATACTTGCTACTAAAATACCATCCGGGTGCGTAGAAGACTTAACAGCAGGCCCTCGGCTTCCAAAATCTTTGATGTGATAGGGTTGTCAACTTGAATACTAATTTAATAAAAAAAACTCGAATATCCCATCTCGTACATAGAAATTGAACCATTACATAGAATACTGAAGACAGTAGATTGTACATCAAGTTTTAAACGATTAATGAAGTAAAGACGGGAAATATTCATTAACTAGCACAGATACTATACTAATAAAAAACTTTACTATGAGATCCGTGGTAAAAATTGTTTAATTAAAGTTATTTTTATTCCTAAAGTTGACAACCCTATATTGTTTAATTTAAGATTACAAAGTATTGTAATATTTCTTTAAAAAGGCTGGTAAAATTATTTAAAACCTATATATTTATAGTAATTATTTGTATTATAGAAATATATGAAAAAAAACTATTCATCTCTTTGTTTGCATAAATACCAAAATTGCATTTAAATTAGATAAATAATTTCTTTCAATAAATGAAATATTCGATGTGGTAATGTTCTTTTAAATCCTTTCCCTAATCAAATAACCTTTTGGAGGCCACGGTCACAAATAGAAGACAAACGAAGACGAGCTCTGTGAGCCGCGGTCTTTTATTTATGACAAAAAACATGCCCTCGATAAACACTATATAAACGTAATAAAGCTTTTTGGTAGTTTTAATCATCAAACCTAAAAGTTAAACTGTCAAAAACTTTCTTAAGCATTTCGCACCAGTGGGCTTACCCAACATGCTTTTCGAACGGCGATGTCGCTGATGGAATCGACAAAAATGTATGAAAGTGACATTGACATTCGATAAAATCATGTGATTGTCACGTGTGAGATGTCGAACGTCAATGTCAGTTTTATACAAATTTGTCGATTCCATCAGCGAAATCGTCGGTCGAAAAGCATGTTGGGTAAGTCCACAGGATAGTATTTTAGTAACTAAACGTGTCCGAACAGATAATTTACTAATCTACTCAACTAAAATGCTGTTCGGACACGTTTAAATAACTGCTACTCGACTACAATACTATTCTGGTACAAGGCTTTAGTTACTTTGTTACGAAGTAATTTTGTTAGAAAAGTTTTTAGTTCAGTCTACAGAAAATAATTAATAAAATTGCTTAGTTAAATAAACAATAAAACTACACAAATTGGTTCGTTAGTTTATCAATATTTTAACTATTTTTCACTATTAGTTTATAGTTTTCGTGGATTGCAGTCGCTATGAAAATTATAATTTTTATTTTATTTAATTTATTTCAATCTATTATATGTCCTTATACACCGGTAAGTAACACTTTTATCTAAATTACTTGGACAATTCGTCGAAATGGCGAAGCGACATACCCATAGACATATGTTAAAGCTTTGTTCACACCAGGATAGTATTTAATCGAGTAGCAAGTAGCATTTATCCGAACAAGGATTTACTACTGTTCGGACTCGTTTAAACCTAAATCTACGCACTAGTAATTTAGTAACTAAACGTGTCCGAACCGCAACATTTTAGTAGAAAATATTAGTAAATCCTTTGTTCGGATACTTGCTACTTGCTACTCGACTTAAATACTACCCTAGTGTGTACAAGGCTTAATCGACGGGTACACACAAAAAGGATATTTCCTCTTGTGCGTCCCCTCCTCTGTCATATCCTTACAAGGAAGGGAAGGGGATGGACTACAATGACTCCTTCGACATCACAAATAGACTGGGAACAGTTTCCACTAGACTCCTATCTTCTGAGTTTTTTTTTATATAAATTTGCAAACGAGCTAGCGGCCACCTTGATTCGCTGAAATATCGAAGCGATCGCTGCCCATAGACATCTACAATTGCAGATGCGTTGCCTACCCTTAATCTACAGAGGAGGAGACGCACAGCAAGATGATAATAGCTCTTCCTATGCGTCCCCGCCCCCGACAAATCCACTTCCGCTTCCCATCAATTCTTTATAAGAAAGGGATAGGAAGGAAAAGTAGACTAAAATTAGGCCTCCGGCACCACACTCAACAGACGAAACACGGAATTGCTACCATTTCACGTCTGTGTTCTGTGTGTGGTACAGACACAGAAGACAGAATGTGTCACCGGGCGAGCCGGAAAAGAAGTGCGAAGATGTTAAAGCGGGCTCTACCAGTGTATTCGTGGCATTACACAGGGCAAGCAGTTTTTCCATAATTATTTTTATAGGGTGGCGAAGATGTCCAAGCTGGAAGCGTACTTCTACCAGCTACCCGACGCGGTAGATACCTCGCTAATATAGTAAGAAGACAGGCTGTGGTTAGTATAAATTATTAAAAAAGTTAAAAATCAAAATGGCCGCCATGTATGGCAGTATTGATGGGCTGACAGCTCGAGTTTTTATCCGAAACGGATAAAAACCCGTATGATTAGGAAACCAAAATATCGAAATGTTTTACTCCAATTTCCTCAGTATTGCTAGAATCAATTCTTTTTTTTCTTTTTGCCATGATATCTTGGTAGATCTATACACACGCGGAAGTACCTAATAATTTTGTATTCAAAAGTTGTTTTCATCATTAAATTAATTAACAAGGCATGTTAGATTTTTTTTTTTTATTTGGTTCTTATTCTAAAGGATGG
Source organism: Papilio dardanus tibullus (assembly GCA_013186455.1). Lineage (NCBI taxonomy): Eukaryota > Metazoa > Arthropoda > Insecta > Lepidoptera > Papilionidae > Papilio > Papilio dardanus. The sequence goes on along the minus strand of QDHC01000556.1, from coordinate 24,450 downwards.
TACTGGTATAAAGTTCAACAAGGATGCAGATCGGGTGAGTTAAAAACACTAAAATATATCTATACGAATATTATAAAGAGAGAAACTTTGTATTTTTGTATGTATTGAAATAACTCAAGAATTACTAGGCCGATTTCAAATTTTTTTTCACTCATAGAAAGCTACGTTATCCCCGAGTAACATAGGCTGTATTTTTAATTCCAAACGAAGTCGCGAGCAACAGTTAGTACATAATAAACTAAAGCGCAGATTCTCAAACTGTTGTTCGTTGAACCACCTACCTTATGAAGTCACTCATACTACACCCGTCGGTTCTCAGACTCCGGGGTTCATAACCTAAAAATAGCACTAAATTCAGAACGAGACAGTTAAACGTTTCTAATAAGTATAAACGAGATAGAATATTCCAGATAAACGCAGAAGCGAAGAAGAAGGTGGACGTACTGTCAGAGGAATTGCTACCTTATATAATAGCGGAACAAGAGAGACGTACGACTTTGTATAAAAGAATAATGACTGCAATACAGAACGGAGAGAAAGGGGTCACTATTGCAGAGATTAGGAACAAACCACCGCTTATTATAAGAAAAGGTAAATTAATCAGTCACTCATAAGCGAGAGTCATTCTCTGCTCCCGATGAGCTACTTTCATAAGCGACAAACTCGGATTAAACAAACCTCTAGAAGCGACACAAATATTGCGATCCAGGTTCGACTATTTGTTACATGATAAAATAACTTTGTCGTCTATACGTTCCTAAACGTTATTAGATTAAGTAAATTTGTAGAGGTTGGTTTAATCCCGTGGCTTCATTAGTCTGAGTTCGCGGAAAAAGCGGATTATTTGTGATTAGGCCAAACACGGTTAATTTGGTTAATGGTTTAGTGGCGAAATACAGAGTTTGTTAAATTCTATGCGCGAACGCATCCGCGGCCGCTCGTAAAGGAAGTGAAGTCCTGTGTTGCCATTACGCACCCGGCTCCGCGTTGCAGGGTTGCCCGCATATCGGGCGCGAACAATTTGTTTTGGCGTAAGGCTGTTTTTTGCGTCGCCTCAGTCTAATGTAGCTGTGGGGTAAGGGACTAAACCAGTAAGTTCTAAACTTTTAGGAAGACCACTTTTAGTCTTCTTTTAGTTAACCCTTACTATATTTTTTCTTCAATGTGTTTACCCTCTTTCTCTGCCATCGGACACCAAAGAGTCTCAGACCCCAGGGTGTCCAGGGAGATATACAGACTCCAAGGGGTCCCTTGACTTTGGGAATCGTTGGTATATCTTATTTGACAAACTTTCTTCACAAGACCCACGTGCCCAATAGGTATTGGTATTAGCTAAAACTACATACACCAGTAGTTCATTCAGTATATAATTAATAAAAGGTACATACGTGTGCCAACGGTCTTCAGAGGCTAGGCTATATGTATATCTATGCTCCCAGGTCTCATGTACCGTTGTCCGGCGAACAGAGCACCCAAAGAACCTGACGGTACCGGTATGTTGATGTGCGAAGATGAAATAGAACCTGCACAAGTAATGTACGACTCCTGCCTCAGTGCAGAGGATAAAGACCTTTATGTGGCTGAGAATAAGTACTTCTTTTGTAATAGTAAGTATACAGATTATATATTAAATAGTAGGGGTACATCTTGTCACAATCAACTTACAATATTAGTCAATTGAGTGTCATTTATGCCTTGATCGCACCAGGATAGTATTTTAGTCGAGTAACAAGTAGCATTTATCCGAACAAAGGATTTACTACTGTTCGGACTCGTTTAAGCCTAAACCTACGCACTAGGGTAGTCATTTAGTAATTAAACGTGTCCGAATAGCATTTTAGTAGAATAGATTAGTAAATCCTTTTTTCGGATACTTGCTACTTGCTACTCGACTAAAATACTATTTTGGAGCGTACAAGGCTTAAGAACACTTTCGATTTTTACCCATTGAAGCCCATTCGATTCATTCGACCGTTAATTTTTTATTTTATAACCTCAAAGGACATAAGATCGAAGGACCCGATCTCCCGCGCAATGGCTCGACTGTGATTGGCTGCGCGCCAATAGAGCGGACATCTTTGAACTACACTAGCGCCAAGTGCGCGTTAGAGGACACCGACGATGTCGTAGTACATTATAGATATTATCCGGACAGAGTATGTTTTAAAATCTATACTAATATTAATAATAGATTTTATTAATGTTTTTTTTAATAAGAAAAGCGGGCAAACGAGCAGCGGGAACACCGAGGTGATCATCGACGCCCATGGACTAACTTAGGCGATCCGCTGCTCGTTTGCCCCCTTCTCATATAAAAAAATGGACATGTGCAATACCAGAGGACCCACAGATGTATTGAAATAACTCAAAAATTACTAAGTCGATTTCAGAAATTCTTTCAACCTTAGAAAGCTACATTGTAGTTAATTTACTATTATTTTCGCGCAAAAATCGCGAGCAAAAGTTATGTTGTAAAATAGAAAAATTAAGGTAGACAATCATTTGTTAAATGTGTTAATTTACGACATCATATTTAAAACCTCTAAATGATCAGTGTTACTCTACTATATGGTGAATGTATTATACACGAAAATCTTCCTTATGAATAAAAATATCTATCTATTAAAAAAACCGCATCAAAATCCGTTGCGTAGTTTTAAAGATTCAAGCATATATAGGGACAAACATAAAAAAGGTTAAGGATAAAACTACAGAACAGTTTTGAGGTTATTTTTAATTTCAGACTTATAAATTCGTGACCGAATTAGACCCGGACCATGAAGTATGTGACCATTGGAATCCTTGTCAGATCGGATACATTTATTCTTTACCTTCACCCGATCAGGCGGTGCTGGCTAATGAACTATGGCGTGAGTATTTTTTTTTATTTATTAAAACCACAGATAATCTTAATATATATAAATCTCGTGTCACAATGTTTGTCCTCAATGGACTCCTAAACCACTTAACCGATTACAATAAAATTCGCACACCATGTGCAGTTCGATCCAACTTGAGAGATAGAATAGTTTAAATCTCAAATTATAGTCGCAACTAGCGACCCGCCCCGGCTTCGCACGGGTGCAAAACTGATACTAAATACACTACAGAGAAACTGTGAACATTGTATATAACAGCCATACTAACAATAATTGAACCCGTGCGAAGCCGGGGCGGGTCGCTAGTATAATACTATAAAACTAAAGACACAAGTTTCAGCAATTATTTTTTGTTTTCTTTCTCACAAAGAAAAACATTTTTTCAATAATCCTAAACTACAAAAAGTGGTTGCAGTTTTTTTTTAGTTCGGAAGTTATTAAAAAAAATAAGTATTTCCATAGATTGAAACATTTTTTCTAATCATTTAAAATCTTTTCAGATAATTATTGTGAGTAAAAAATATAAAACATTTTTTTATTCTAACCTAAAATTAATAAATTGAGAATAAATATTTTTACGACGTATTTTCTAGGCATAAGCATTAATTTCATTAAATGGTAAATTATATTTCTTTTTTTATAGCTGAAAGTAAGTAACATTATGTTTTTGACAAAGGCCATATCGCGAAAGTATTCTTCGACATTTTATGACGAAAATATGAGATTTGTCGGTTTACTTCGTAGACAGAGAAAACATAGACCGCTAGATATATTTGTCTCATTCACACAAGAAAAAGAAGGACTTATTTCCATGTCTTGTAAAAGAACGAGATAGAATGCACTGTTTCACCCCCGTGCCGGTTTTTTATATGGGAGCACTTCGGTATGACAAAAATGCCTTTTTTGTCAGCGTTTTATTACCATTTTTAATATAAAAGTTAACAATTCTTAATGTAAACAAATTGTGAACTATTAGTGCAATGTCACTTCACATAAACATGTTGCGTTGTAGTGTTTTGTGGTGTAAAAGTGGCAGTGAAATATTCATGTCCTACATGTTTTGTCCGTTTCGGTGACACGCTGGCCACCGGTCTTAATATATTAATAGTCTAAGATTAACTTTAACTCCGATAGGGGCGCTATAGGTTCAGTAAAAATAATAATAAAAAATCACATATCGGCGAAGAAATTCAAAGATATGTGTATTCACGCAAAATACGCGCTAGTCGTGGAGTTGCGGAAAATGGAGCCCATCATGGGTCAAAACCTTTAACCTTTAACCTTTAATAAAAAATCTACATTTTTAATATTTTATCTTAAGGCAAACATTTTATTTTATATTATTACTTAAGCAAATGAATTAATAATATTTTTATTATTTTTTAGGAGTAGATGGTAAGTCTCGCTTATTATTTTTTAAACTAAAAATTCGATGTTAAAAATTGAATAAATATTTACTTTAAATATATTTTTTTATCTTTTATAGAGTATGAACGTAAGTACATTTTTTTAACCTTCTTCCAACAAAAGGAAGTTATTCGTTTTGAAGATTTTTGTTATAAAACTGTTTTGTTTTTTACTGTGAATACCAAAGAGATATCATATGTCGGCCAATGTTATGTAAAGGACAACACTGGGGATAATGTCCCTACAGCTCTGTATACACTAGGATAGTATTTCAGTCGAGTAGCAAGTATCAAGGATTTACTAATCTATTCTACTAAAACGTTGCTGTTCGGACACGTTTAGTTAATAAATTACTACCCTAATGCGTAGGTTTGGGCTTAAACGAGTCCGAACAGTAGTAAATCCTTTGTTCGGATAAATGCTACTTGCTACTCGACTAAAATACTATCCTGGTGCGAACAAGGCTTAAGGGAGACCTACATAGGTCAACGAAAATGTCTCACTTTTAGGCTTCGAATGTTCCATCTATAGTATAATATATCTTTGGTGTTTACGATATTTCCTACCACTTTATTAACTGTCCAAGTAAACTATTATATTATTGATTTTCTAAACAAATTGAATATTACAGGAGATGGTAAGTTCTTTAATTATAGTTTATTTATTACTAGTTGTTGCTCGCGACTTCGTCCACGTAAAATTAAATTAATACGCTCCCTTCAAGAAGCGAGCGTACCACCTCCTCAAATGCCGGCAACGCATCTGTGCTTCCTCTGGTATTGCAGATGTCCGTGGGCGTTGATGATGACCTCGGTGTTCCCGCTGCTCGTTTGCCGCCTTTTCTTATAAAAAAAAAAAGATATAGCCTATGTTACTCGGCGATAATGTAGCTTTCTATGAGTGAAAGAATTTTTGAAATCGGCCCAGTTATTGAGTTATTTCAATACATACAAAAATATTCTCTCTCTTTATAATATTAGTATAGACAAGTAGAAGCCAATTAACAATTTAATGTGCAAGAATTCTTAATTAGTGCAATCGAACCTGGATAAAGCGAGCGGCCAAGGGACCGCGATATTTGCCTCGCTTATGGAGGTTTCTCTCTAATTGAAGTTTCTTCCTTATGTAGGTATCTCGTCGAGACCAAACAATGACTCTGGCTTATAGAGGTTTCTCTCCAATCCGAGTTTCTCGCTTATGGGGGTAGCTCGTTTATATAAATCTCGCTTATCGACTTGACTGTATTTCTCTTTACATAAGAAAAATATGAATAAACTTTTTTACATCTTTTTATTTATTCATAATATTAATTCTTATATTTTACAGAAATAGTACCACGTAAGTTAACAAAATTAAATACGTCGGTTTTTAATTTTTTTTAATAGCCTTAATGCAAAGGCGATTGAATCTTAAACTTGCTCTATATAACTAGCGAACCGCCCCGGCTTCGCACGGTATAATGCTGATATTAAATACTGCAGCGTTTGCAATGTAAGCGCTAAAAATGTGTTAATTTACGACATCATATTAAAAACCTCTAAATGATCAGTGTTAGTCTACTATATTGTGAATGTATTATACATGACCTTCCTTATGAATCACTCTCTCTATTAAAACCACATCAAAATCCGTTGCGTAGTTTTAAAGATTCAAGCATATATAGGGACAAACATAAAAAAGCGTTATTGTTTTATACTATGTAAAGATAAGGATTTGCGTTAATTTTTCTTACCCTTTGACTTGATTAGACCGAGTTCGCGATTAAAACGGAGATTTTAACGGCGTAAGGCCGTTTTTTGCGCGACAACGATCTAATGTAGCCGTAGGGTAATTTTAATAAAATATTCAATAATGTTTTTTTATTAATTAAATTAGCAATACCAGGTAAGTGTCTTTTTTTTATAAGAGAAGGAGACAAACGAGCAGCGGATCAACTAAATTATTTGGTCCGACGTCATGGACTGCAATGGCAGAGGAACCACAAATGTGTTGCCGGCCTTTGAGGGAGGAGTACGCTCTTTGAAGGCCCCAGTCGTAAACGTTTGGAAATACCACTGAAGAGTGTCTTATTTAGTTTTATTACAATAATACGAGGTAAAGTCTAGTTTTTTTTATATATTATAAAGTGGCAAACGAGCAAGCGGCCACCCGAACTCCCTGAGATAGCGAAGCGACCACAGTCCATAGACATCTACGATTGCAAATGCGTTGCCTACTCTTAATCTTCGGAGGAGGAGACGCATAGCAAGAGAATAATTCCTCTCTCTATGCGTCCCCTCCCCCGGAAAATCCACTTCCCCTTCCCATCATTTCCTTATAGGAAAAGAATAGGAAGGGAAAGTGGATTAAAAATTAGTCCTCCGGCACAACACTCATCAGACGAAACACGGAATAGCTTCCATTTGACGCGTGTCTTCTGTGTGGTCGTGGTATTTCAGCGGGCGAGCAGGACAATTCGTGCGAAGATATTAAAGCGTGCTCTACCACTGATATAAATAATAATTGTAT
>QDHC01000556.1:6466-16743 GCA_013186455.1 Papilio dardanus tibullus | reverse complement strand
ATGCCAGAGGAACCACAGATGTGTTGCCGGCCTTTGAGGGAGGAGTACGCTCTTTTCTTGAAGGCCTCTAAGTCAGAAACGTTTGGAAATACCGCTGAGGACAGAGTGTCTTATTTAGTTTTATTATAATAATACGAGGTAAAGTCTAGTTTTTTTTTTATATTATAAAGTGGAAAACGAGCAAGCGGCCATCCGAACTCGCTGAGATAGCCAAGCGACCACTGTCCATAGACATCTACGATTGCAAATGCGTTGCCTACTCTTAATTTTCGGAGGAGGAGACGCATAGCAAGAGAATAATTCCTCTCCCTATGCGTCCCATCCCCCGGAAAATCCACTTCCCCTTCCCATCATTTCCTTATAGGAAAAGAATAGGAAGGGAAAGTAGATTAAAAATTAGTCCTCCGGCACCACACTCATCAGACGAAACACGGAATAGCTTCCATTTGACGCCTGTCTTCTGTGTGGTCGTGGTATTACACCAGGCGAGCAGGACAATTCGTGTGAAGATGTTAAAGCGGACTCTACCACTGATATAAATAATAATTGTATTTTCAAGAGGACAGTTTAGAAGAGTGGGTTCCACCTACCGCAAGGAACTACACGAGTAGTCCACGAAAGATTATTATACCAGAGGGGTACAAGTTCCATCGAATCAAGCATTCCAGTTTATTAAGGAACTCTGGAACTGTAAGTAGAACTTAATTTGAATAGCCTACCACGATTTCGGAGTTACATATCGACAAAAATTCTTTCACTCATAGAAAGCTACATTATCCCTGAGTAACATAGGCTATATTATATAATACCACGCAGACGAAGTCGCGCACAACAGCTAGTAATATAAAGACACTAGCTAGTAAAATCAGAGAGAAACTTTGTATTTTTGTATGTATTAAAATAACTCAATTTTAAGGCGATTTCAAAAATTCTTTCACCATTAAAAAGCTACATTATCTCCGAGTAACATAGGCTATATTGTCAAACCTAGATAAGCGGGAAACCTCTATAAGCGAGACTCATTCTCTGGTCCCGACGATGTCCTCCAAAAGCGAGAAAGTCGGATTAGAGAGAAACCTCTTTAAGACAAATGTCGTGGTCCCTCGGACTCGCTTATCCAAATTCTACTGTATTACTTAATACGCGGACGTAGTCGCGCACAAAAGCTAGTAGTCTAATTATCTAATTGAAGCAGTTTTTTTTGTTAATTAAATTATTTGTTTCAGTCTGTCTTACCACCTAAATATTACACCGCGGACGTGTCAGGCAACTCCGTGGCGATCACACTCAACTTCCCGACCTGGTCAAGTACTCATGTTGGACCGTTCTTTGCAAGTTTTACTAAACCAGGAACGAAAAGGGAGAAAATCTTGAAGTTCTTAGCTTTGTGTACGTTTTTAATTTTAATAAAATTTAAATATGAAAGAGGTTACATTCGGTCGACTTTTTATGTCGACATATGTAAAGGACAACACTGGGGGAGACCTCCGGAGGTCAAAGAAAATGCCTCACTTTTAGGCTTCGAGTGTTCCATCTATAGTATAATATATCTTTGCATATATGATTATTTCTAGCTCCGAGTGGCATGACAATAACGCCGAAGTCAATAGAATTGCTTCACGGGCAACGTGTGAACAGTACGGTCGTCCCCTTCAAGTGCAACAGATGCAGAATGTTGAACCTCATGGTGCGAGCTTCTGATGGAAACGTCTACAATGTTGATAACTCTAGGCATAGAGTAAAAGAATTCATAGACAGGTGAGACAGTGTTATATCCGTAGAAAGAGAAAGATATATAACTGACTATAGCGTATACGGTTGAGGGACAAAACATGCCTTAGACTACGTCATACGTATGTTGTGTGTGCATCACTTTACGGCTTTAAACCAATAACATCATGTCTCAAGTCTTTGCCTGGGGCGTATGAAAAATCAGTTCCCCAAAAATACGCTTGGAGCGCCAAATACTATATGATATGTCACATTTGTTTGGGTCTTGGTCCTTGACCCAAACAAACAAAATCGCATACGGAGAAAGGGACCAAAGATCTATGTCACTGTCTTTGTCACGTTACGTATATTTCGTATAAATGTGTCACAGTCGCTGTCAGTTTGACATATGTCATGTCTGATCTACCTCTTTTAATCTATGCATAATATCCTTGTAGACCATATTTATACACGTGACAAGCACATGACTTATCGAATGTCAATATCAGTTTCATAAATTTTTGTCGAATCCATCAGCGATATCGCCAAACGAAAAGTAATTTTGGGAGCCTCCCAGATTGATCAATTAATTAATGTCTTTCTTATTTTTAAATACTCGTATGATGATTCTAATTAATTATTTTTCTTTCAGAGAGGGCAAGCCGTAAGTATTTTATTTTAAACTAACGACCCGCCCCGGCTTCGCACGGGTGCAAAACTGATACTAAACACAGTACAGAAAAACTGTGAACATTGTATATAACAGCCATACTAACAATAATCGCACTCTTGCGAAGCCGGGGCGGGTCACTAGTTATATTTATAAACCTTCCTTATGAATCACTCTATCTATTAAAAAAAACCGCATCAAAATCCGTTGCGTAGTTTTAAAGATTCAAGCATATATAGGGACAAACATAATTGCGTTATTGTTTTATACTATGTAAGGATAAGGATTTGGCACCGAAAATATTTTTATAAAAATATACAAAATTGTCAGATACGCCACTATACGTTGGAATTGTCGATTTTTTTTATTTTGTTTATTTCAAGGCGTCAATTTCTCGAGATAGACCTAGAAGGTATGAAGCCGCAGGACTTTGGTGATTATTTCCTGGTGATACAAAACGGTGATGGTCTGGAAGAAAGAGTCAAAGGTCTTACTGTACTGTGTAAGTGCATTTTAATTATGTTTTTTGTAAACCAAATAACAAAAAGAGTCATTTTTTTGCCAACAACTGAGCCGACTTTTGTTTTTAATTGTAAAAAGTATTTATTATTTTTAATATTACAGCTCCAGGTAAACTTATTTTTCTATTATTTTCGTGTGTTATACATTTTTTTTAGTAATCCAAATAAAAATGTGTAATGTTTTGTTTTTTTTTCAGAAAACGGTACGATTTGAATTGGTAATTGTATTTTTAAAGTTAATTAAAAATTTATTAATGCATTATTTTTATTCATTTATAGATTTTGGTAAGATCGTTTATAACTTTTAAATTACGAGTAACAATATTTTTCTTATATTAACAATTTTATTAATATTTTTTACTGTTACAGAAAACGGTAAGTAAAATCCTAAAGGAAGTCTATTCAGATTTTTTTTAATTTCTTTGCAATAAATTACTATATTTCTATCCCTATTACACGTTCTATATCTCGCTTACATAGCCTACATTCAGGCGATTTTCCAACGCGCGCTAAAAAGCGCTATAAAAAAATGCATATCCATGAATCTGCTTACGACGACGCTTTTAAATCACTACTCTTTTTTTATCAAACAGCGTTGCTTTGAGCGCTAAAGCCTTGTACTAGGATAGTATTTTAGTCGAACAGCAAGTAGCAAGTATACAAACAAAGGATTTACTAATCTAGTCTACTAAAATCTTGCTGTTCGGACACGTTTAGTTACTAAATTACTACCCTAGTGCGTAGATTTAGGCTTAAACGAGTCCGAACAGTAAATTCTTTGTTCGGTTAAATGCTACTTGATAGTCGACTAAAATTCAATCCTGGTGCGTACAAGGCTTAAATGATCGAAACGAGAATGCTTTTTCATTTTTCGTAATGAGCAAAAGCTTTTAATAAGAGCTAACGCTGACGGTAAAATAACGTCTATATGAATACAGATTCACTTCTTTCCTTTATTAATTAGTTACTTAATTCTTTTTCCTAGTGATCGATTGTCCGCGTCTGACCGCGTCATTCGAAGTGGGAGGTCACTTCGACCGCACCATGCACTACTCTTGCGATGATTGTCAGATAACTGACATACTTTGTAATGGTGAGAGCGTGCTAGCAGCTGGACGTGTCTCCATCATCAGAGTGTCAAAGATGATCAGCTTTAATTTCCCCAGGTAAATGATGGACAGAACTTGATGATTTCATCTTACTGAAGTTTGGTTGATGGTTTCTTCGAAACGGCTCTGATCTCGATGTTTGTCACAGATGTAGAACATAGACTTGGGGGGAAGGCATAGGCTATACCTTTTTTAGTTCCACGTAGACTAGTATGCGACAACTAGTATATCAAATTACTGTCTAGTCTACATCTTTCTTCTTAATCCCACGCGGATGGAGTCGCATTGCTTCGTTTTAACCCTACAATTTATACAAGATAACTAAAAATATAAACAACTAATTGTTGCTCGCGACTTCGCCCGCGTGGATTTAAACAATATAGCCTATGTGACTCGGGGATAATGTAGCTTTTTATGAGTGAAAGAATTTTTGAAATCAGCCCAATCATTGAGTTATTTCAATACATACAAAAAAAACAAAGTTTCTCTCTTTATAATATTAGTATAGATAATGGCAGCTATGTATGTAATTTGACGTGTCTTTTTAAATGGTGTCGGATCAAAACTAAGCAGGGGATTATCCAAAATATCTCTCGGTTGACGATATCGCTGATGGAATCGACTAAAATGTATGAAACTGATAATGACATTCGATATTCATGTGTTTGTCACGTGTGAGATATCGAACGTCTATGTCAGATCCATACATTTTCAATGTTCGCTATCGAATCGCTTTGTAGCGTATATACTTTGGGCTCCCCGCAGTTACGCCAGTATACTATGTATTATTTTACAGATATGAAGATAACCATTCTTGTGTTTATATGGGTTTCTTTAAATCAAAGGACAAAGTTTTCAAGAAGATTTTAGCTGTAATTGACAGTAAGTGTTATATAATTTACTAGCGACCCGTCCCTGCTTCGCTTGGTGCAAAACTGATACTAAATACACTTCAGAAAAACTGTAAACATTATATATAACAGGTAAACAATAATTGAACCCGTGCTAAGCCGGGGCGGGTCGTTAGTCATATATATAAACCTTCCTTATGAATCACTCTATCTATTAAATAAAATCGCATCAAAATCCGTTGCGTAGTTTTAAAGATTCAAGCATATATAGGGACAAACATAAAAAAGCGTTATTTTTTCATACTATGTAAGGATAAGGATAAGGATGTATTAAATAATGTAATGATTTGTGACTAATATGCCTTTTTATTTTCAGCTGATGGTAAGTTATGGTTCTTTTTTTTAAAATTCAAATATTACAAATTTCTATAGTACTATCACTTATTTCGTTATTGTATATTTTATTTATAGCACAAGGTATGTACTATTCAAACTTTAAATTCGAAATATTGCGCTGAACAATGGCGTATCTGCAAGAATACGGGGGCGTAGAGCGACGCAGATTTTCGTCGCAAATAAAATTGAACTTTATATAATTGAAATAAGGTTTTATTTTACTTAGCTGGTCAAAAAGACGAGAGCAAGAGGAAAAAGGAAGAAAGTGAAATTAAACCTTGTTTCAATTGCTTAAAGGTCAATTTTATTTGGTCTATGTGACCGTTTGTGTCTAGTAAACCCCTGTCTGTTGCCTGCGGCCAGTCCGCGCGGGATTAAAAACATACTAAATAGCTTATGTGTTCTTTCAAACTATGCTCTATATTTGCATTTCGAGATACGTTAAGCCGTTTCGAAGATACCTTGAAACATCCATCCATCGTAGCTTTCGCATTTGTCCATGTAGTTCGACCCATGATGGGCTCCATTTTCCTTCACTCCACGACTAGCGTGTATTTTGCGTAACTTCACACATATCTTTGAATTTCTTCGCCGATTTTTGCTGACATCACGATGTTTTCCTACACCGTAAGAGCGTCGGGTAAATATGTACATATGAAAATTGAAAAACACTTTAATAGATGGCGGGATTCGAACACAGGACCTGCAGTTTACAAGTCAAGAGCTAAACCTCTGAGCCACCGACTCTCTATCTTTCGCATTAATAACATTAGTAAGGCGAAAAATAATAAAATTCTTGTTAAGTATAGGGAGTAATGACACGGCGCTAGATTAATGCAGACTGTTTTATTTACGTCACTGTCAACTGAAGGCAGACGCAGCAGCCGTTCACAAACACACACAGATAACATATACAACAATTCTTATAATATTTCGCAGGTGTAACGGTACAGTTCCAAACAGTCTCGTCTCCGCCGCTCGGACAACAGTTTGAACAAGAAATAACATACGTTTGCGACGATTGTACTGTTAGTAAGGTGAGAAATTGAATGAAAGTCAATAAAACTAACAATTAAAACCTCGGGAAATCCAATATAATTTAAAATAAAACAAAATGTAATAAAAGAAAATATTAAAAAATTCTATGCAATATGTAAACTATATTTTGAGTTACGAATCTTTACGTTGGAATCATTTACACATTATAACCTTTATTCCGAAAAAAATGTATAAAGTACAGCAATAAACGAGGACCAATAAGTCATCGATTAAACGATACTGGAGGACACTCGGAACTAAATAAGATAAAGCAATGATCTCATTGGACCTAGTTATGTATCATAAGAAGTGCCAGGAATAAGGATGTTCTGTATTTTGTAATAAATTTTATGAATGTACCAAACGTTGAATGTACAACAGTAATAACGCTGATTCTCGTTTAGGAATAAAGCTGTATAAATACACTAGCTGTCGGAACTAAAATTGAAATTGGCAGATACGAATATTTACGCTGTAATAATTTGTTTAGTTTGTAACGTTCAATTATTTCATCATCCAGGTATTTGTAAACGGTATACCCGTACAAACTTCAACACGGAGAAGTACCACTGGATCGGTTGCATTCTTTTTTGTAAGTACCCACTAAGTACTAGCACAGAATAGAATAATGGGATGGGACCCCGTGGCCTTTTCTTTACGTAAGCTTAGCCTCGGCTCCAAGGGGGCAAGTAAACGTCCGGACGATAAAGTTCGGGGGGCTTCAAATTCACATTTTTTACACGAATCGACACTTCATTTACCTAACTTTAATAAAATTAAACAATACATCAGACATTGGCTGAAATTACAAAGGTAAAACTAAATAAAGCAGAGCGCGCACTGTAAAGCCTTGTTCGTACCAGGATAGTATTTTAGTCGAGTAGCAAGTAGCATTTATTCGAACAAAGGATTTACTACTGTTCGGACTCGTTTAAGTCTAAACCTACGCACTAGGGTAGTAATTTAGTAACTAAACGTGTCCGAACAGCAACATTTTAGTGGAATAGATTAGTAAATCCTTTGTTCGGATACTTGCTACTTGCTACTCGATTACAATACTATCCTAGTGTATAAAATGCTTAAGAGTAATGAGCGTGAGATGGAACAGAGAGCTGAGCTAAGCACAACACAGCTCCTACACTCTCTACAATATGTTTCTCTGTCGGTGGACACAAGTATGCAGTTTCGTATTAAAGTGGAAAATGGGGCCGCACTCTCATTAAGCTACTCTTTTGCAATGGACGCTCAACTTTAAGTAGCCAAATAGGCATTTACTTAAATATTTTTGCCCTTTCATACAAATTGTAGATACGCTAGTACTGAAAGCGGATTCCTTTTATTATTTATTTCAGGCAACAGCAACATCTATTAAGATACGTATAACGGAATACGCGACTACTTACGAAGGGGTTTATCAAGCTGTGTTCTTGCTCGGTAATGATGAAGTCACTAAGAGTATTATGGAGATCAAGTAAGTATAGACAATCTGAACCTCTCGTTAATGATAGCCACTTTTCAAGAAGTCTTTTATGTGGTTTTCTACGTTACGTATTCGGTTTTCATGTTAGGCTCCATTGTAAAGTTAAGTTAGGTGTGATTTTTTACAACTTTGGGTGTGATTGTGCGAAACTGCCCAACTGGACAGGATAACTAATGTCCAATCGCTTATAGTACATACGAGTCCTATCTAATCGTATATCAATAAATCTTGTGAATATAATTGACGTCTACCGCCTTTGGATCCCGGTCCATCTAGTTCTAATCCAAACACTTTATCATAGACTAGTTTGTTGGTCGCGACTTTGTATGCGCGTAATTAGAAAATATAAGTAGGTTATTTTAGTGGAGGATAATGTAGCTTTCTATGAGTGAATGAATTTTACTTTTTGAGTTATTTCAATACATACAAAAATACAAATCTGTCCTCTTCCAAAAGTCTTTCCAAAGATTTAATAAAGTTATAATAAAAATAGTCTAAATATCTAAAATTCCAAGATATTAAGATGTGTAGGCTTGTCAAACTAAATTATGACATCTAACGCCATAGATTAAAAGAAGTAGATCAGACATGACATATGTCAAACTGACAGCGACTGAGACATTTATACGAAATATACGTAACGTGACAAAGACAGTGACATAGATCTTTGGTCCCTTTCTCCGTATGCGATTATGTTTGTTTGGGTCCAGGACCAAGACCCAAACAAATGTGACATATAGTATTTGGCGCTCCAAGTGTATTTTCGGTGAACTAATTTTTCATACGACCCAGGCAAAGACTTGAGACATGATGTTATTGGTTTAAAGCCGTAAAGTGCTACACACAACATACCTGTGATGTAGTCTAAGGCATGTTTTGTCCCTCAACCGTATACGCTATCACCACTTCTATAACTTTCTCTTTCTACGCCTCAATGCCAAAAAAACTGTCAAATCTTGTACTGTCATACGATCTTTTTGTGCTTTTATGGCTAAGTAGGTGTAAGAGCGTACCGGGCTAGGTAAACATGTCTCACTATATTTTCAGGGATCCAAACATCAAATCTAGTGGTGCTCTGACCACCGCAGGCGCGGCAGCACCGGAAGCTACTACTGGTAAACAATAACTCTATGTCATCATCATCAGCTGACTATTCGTCCCCACCAAGGAGCGCGGAGCCTAGCTCCTAAGGGAGGTGACTAGGCCATAGTCAACCACAGGCCCAGTGCGTGACTTCACGCATATCTTTGAATGTCTTCACAAATGTGCAGACATCACGATGTTTTTCCTCACCGTTAAACCTTATTCGCACCAGGATAGTATTTTAGTCAAGTAGCAAGTAGCATTTATCCGAACAAAGGATTAGCTACTGTTCGGATTCGTTTAAGCCTAGACCTACGCACTAGGATAGTAATTTAGTAACTAAACGTGTCCGAACAGCAACATTTTAGTAGAATAGATTAGTAAATACTTTGTTCGGATACTTTCTACTTGCTACTCTACTAAAATACTATCCTTGTGCGTACAAGGTTTAAGAGTCATTTATGTCATCGGCAAATAGTTAACTCCGTGAATTTACAATCTTTCCAGTTAATATGAAAGAGTCAGTAAATTGCAGATTAAAAAAAATCCTTCATAATTTTAACGCGCGCTAAAAAAAATGCTTTGAAATGGAACAAATTAATCTCCAAGTTTTGTACACCGTTGCTTTTAAATCTAGAAGCTTTTTTATCCTGTAGCATTGCATTTTGAGCACTGGACAAACGGAACAAGGTTGATTTTAGAGTGTACACTGGGACTGTCTTAACCTCGGCGTAGGTACTTATATAACTTGCTTTACGAACACCTTTAATTCCTCCGTTTAAAGCTTAAAAAGAAACTCTCCTCCGTAGATGAAGTGTAGGAAACGCATCTGCAATTGCAAATGTCTATGCGCTTCGCTATTACAGCGAATCCAGATGTCCACTTGCTTGTTCACTTTGTAACATAAAAAAAAACGTTGTAATATTAAAAGCGTCTCGATTTAAAAGCATGATATTGTTCTATCTCCACCTTTTTGTTTAGCGCGCGGTCAAAAAGCGCTCGTGTGTGCAATATAAATATTTTTTCAGATGCAGCGACGGGCGCAGCCGACGCATCGACTGAGGCCACTACTACAGGTTGAAGTAACTTATTTACAGCTTAGAATTCAAATAAATCAGATTTTCTAAAGAAATAAAAGATACTAATCAAAATATTGTTTTATTTAGTATTTTTTACCCAATTGACTAGGCCAAGAGTAAGTGTCGTTTTGAACCGTCTTCCAACAGAAGGAGGTTATCAAGTCAATGAGTTTTTTTTTTATGTATGTTCGGAAGTTGAGCAGCGAATTCTGAACCGATTTAAGTGATTCTTTTTTTGCTCGATGCAAAATAGCTTTCAATAAATAAATAAATAGATATAGTTCACAAATAATAGTATTTTATTAATATTAAAGGTCTGAATGGTTTGCATAAGAGGTGT
>QDHC01000554.1:152823-165203 GCA_013186455.1 Papilio dardanus tibullus | reverse complement strand
ACGTGTGAGATATCGAACATCATTGTCAGTTCCATACACTTTTGATGTTCGCTATCGAATCGCTTTGTAGCGCATGTACTTTGGGTAACCCCCCAGAATACTATAGTAATAAAAAGAAGCAAGTCTTATAAAAGTTAGCAGAGATTATAAATTACATGGCATTATCAAGTATTCGAAAAGCTACGTTAAAAATCTTCGCAAGATATCAACACATTTATAACAGTCGAAAAATCAATTTATAGAAACTTATAGTTACTATAACTTTCGTTATGCTTAAAGCATTGTAATTATAAACCCTCAAACATTTGTAAGTATTCTCCCACCCTGCCAAATTATCCCCTCGCAAACTATCAAATATGGCCGCCCTAACTTCACACAAGGAACGCGGAGAATGCTTCTCACTGTCGCATCGATAATGCATAACTTATATTGCACCGGCATACTTACGTGCAACCATTATGATATTGATGAATATTAACACCGCTCTATAAATACCTTTACACTCTAGTTTTTACACCCTGGTTCTCTTTTGTAACAGTATCTGTTGTTCGCGACTCCTTCCCCGAATTAAAAAATATATAGCGTATGATACTTAATGGTAATTTATTTTCTAATGGTGGAAGAATTTCGATACATACAAACCTTTCTTCTTAATGATATTAGTATAGATAAATAAATATAGCTATAATTAAATTGCAGGTACAAGTGAGTAAATACCTACTTTTAAAATGACGTTAAAATTACTAATAAAACGGAAATATAATAGATTATTTCGATATATTTAAGCTGTGGTCGATAGGCGATTGCCACCCACTGATCTACAATGTAGTAGCGATGTGACGAGAACTAATCATTCTGTTATTTACTCCTATACTGATATGGCATTATATATAATTTTATAAATATACGACGACGAATATACGACTGAGGGTCCTTCAAGAAGCGTGTGTATCACCTCCTCAGAGGCCGGCAACGGCATCTGTGGTTCCTCTGGTATTGCAGATGTCCATGGGCCTCGGATCACCTCGGTGTTCCCGCTGCTCGTCTGCCCCCTTTTCTTATAAAAAATATATACATATTCAAAAGTAATGTTTCTACCAAATTCTTGACTGGTTAAGAATGTAAAATAACATTAAATATCGTACGTAAAGAAAGCAGGTAGACGGTTCGTCAATTCATTTCTTATAGGCGTCATAAATAAATCGTCGTTAACAAATAGTCGCTTCGTTTAAAGAAGCGGTATCGGACTTGTTCGTGCCCACAGCGGGCTCCGGTATTCTTACCGGTTTATTTATTTTTGTTGAGCCTTCTTGTCAGCTAAAGATTCAAGACCAAAACTCCTAAACGGTCGTCCAATACGGCAAGTTAAATAGCTCGGCTTTGTTTTATACTAACTTACATTTATTAAAAGTTAATTTAGTTTCCGATTTACGTTCACTTAAAAGATACAATAATTTAGTTTCCTAGAATTTCAGTTTTTTGTCATAGCTGGTAAATTGAACGGGTTAGTTTAATAAGAGTTGGGCATGGCTCCCAAAACCGGTTTTAAAATACGTCATCAGTATTCTGCCCTTTTTCTTACGGACGCTAGGCCCAGTATGTGATACTCTTTCGTGACGTCATATCTGAATTAACTTCCCTTTTACGCTCATTCACACAATCCATAATGAATTTAATTTTACCGTCTTCAAGTTTCATATCTTTTGTAATATGCGTATTAAAGCTGTCAGTCGAACATCTGTTTTAAGTATTGGTCACCGAGATATTTCTGAGCGGTTGTATTGAAAGATGCAATTTTAACGCCACACTGTCTCTTTGTGGTTCTTCGAGCTTTCTCAGAAAATGCGTCCGTGTGAAATGAACGCGTATAAAAGCGTCCACTTACTGCGTTGGCGACATACTTTCATGTGGTCGGCTTCTTACTTCTGTACGTTGAAAGTATTGAGCGAAAGCAGTAAACTAGAAATCTAACTCTTGCCTGTGTTATGAATAAAAGCTGTTTGTTTCAATAACGAGATATAGAACACAAACATCTTTGTACGTTGCTTATTTACTTATTATTTTACTTTTAGATCTTATTCAGTAATTAACTAATGATCATCTTGTTGAATAGTGTATTGTTAAATGTTGGTAAGGCATTCGTTTTTATGGCTACATTAACGTTTGGGTATTTCGATTAATTTGCGTTAAAAATGAGTTTGCGTGGCCGTCACTATCCATTGGGAATTAGGGAGTGCGATTTAGGGCGACTAGGCCTAAATAGGTGGTTAGTATCTAGTTGTCACGCAACAAAGTTCACCTCGAGAGACCAAGTTAATTAATTAGTTACGAGGTAACTATGTCCGTGGCCTATCCTTATTCTGGCACGATGTTATCATACTAATGATTGTAACGCACTTGGTAATGCGTTAGGTTGCAGACAAGATACAAAGATAGGCAAACCGATTTCTATATCAATTATCATTCATAATAGTAACTCTGTTTCGTGCCAACTTATTAGGTAGTGGAACGTAGCTTTGAGACTTTAGAGGCTAGTCGTTCGCGGAAGTGGTTGCTTAACTAGTGAACGCTGATTCGTATTCATAATATAATTACTATCCAAAACCGTTAAGTATTGCAACGTTTATTCGCATTTTAAAGATAAGAAAGTTACTTGACTTATAACATTGTTAAGTAGCTGTTGCTCGCGCCTTTGTCCACGTGGAATTAAAAAAGCCTATGTGACTCGGGGATAATGTAGCTTTCTATGAGTGAAAGAATTTTTGAAATCGGTCTTGTAGTTCTTGAGTTATTTTAATACATACCAAAATACAACATTTTTCTCTTTATAATATTAGTATAGATGTAGTCTTGTTTTATTTATATTCAACAATAAAACCGCTTTAGTCACAAAACACGTATCTTAGTAAACTGAAAAGATGTTACATTTTGAAAACTTTATCAATAAAAAAAACATTACTTTTCGCCAAAGACATGTGAGATTAACGCACATGGTAATAATTTAATTTGACGTTATCATTAAGGCGCGTTACAGTTAATTAAAGTAGGGTGAATGACACAATAAACGTGCATAGTTTAGTAACGTTCTAAGTACGTATATTGTAGACAGTTCATTTCTTTGTATCTTAAACTAGCTGTCGCCCGCGACTCCGTCCACGATGAATTAAGAAAAAACTGAGCTTATGTGACCTTCCAGGGGAGTAACCCAAAGTACATGCGCTACAAAGTTATACGATAGCGAACAATAAACGTGTATGGAACTGAAAATGACGTTCGATATCTAACATGTGACAAGCACATGACTTATAGAATATCGTTGTCAGTTTCATACATTATTGTCGATTCCATCAGCGGTCTCGCCAATCAGGTAATTGTAATGTATAAAGCCATTAGTATTTAAGAATATATTTAGTTTTAAGTTTAGAATAAGTTTGTATATATATGTCCGTGTCAGCAATAAACATTGCCAGTGAATATTGTTGTTTCTTTCATCTCTCATATCTGTCAGTAATGTTCTGTATCATTATGTTACTCTTGTCTTAATTTATTACTCCTTCTTACTTCTTTATCACTCTGAATATCCAAATTCACAACGTTTTTTAGCCAATCCATCCATACTTCTTTAGCCTTCCACTTTCTATCCGTTTACATTCATTATATGCCCATTCTCTACCTAACATGAGCACACCATACCAACGTCCTCCTCAATTTCTTCTCCACTGGCATCACTTTCAAACATCCTCTAACCTTATGGCTATTGGACTGAATTCACGTAAAAAAACGGAGATTTTGCTTCGGCGTAAAACCGTTTTTTGCGTGAAATCGGTGTAATGAAGCCGTAGTGTTATACTCATTCTTAATAATATCCATTCATTTATGTGTCGATACAATACAAACTCCCAGTAACAAGGTAAACGTATTGAATGCTGTAACGAGAAACTGTCTGGTTGGTCATTGATGTATGAAGGCACGCCGCGTGCAGCCTACACTTTCTATCCTCAGACGATCGCAATCGTACTGTAGCCATAATAAACAAACTATTTTAGGACATGAATTACATTAAATTTGATAAAGTTTTGTCCTTATTTGCAACGGTCACGTATGGACAACCCCTTACCTTGGGATAATATTGTAATAAATAATTATTTAAATAATACTGTAACCAGAGTATCAAAGGTTTTATAAGGGTCCCTTAGAGTCGATTTTTCAAACTAATACTAGGCTAGGAGGGCTACCCAAAGTAATTTTTGATTGGCGATATCAATGATGGAATCGACAAAAATGTATGAAACTGACAATGACATTCGATAAGGCATGTGCTTCTCACGCGTGAGATATCGAACGTCATTGTCAGTTCCATACTGAGATGTTCGCTATCAAATGGCTTTGTAGCGCATGTACTTTGGGTAATCACCCAGGGTCTCTGATAGACACCGTTGAATGTTTTTGAAGGAGACTAAACGTTTACCTTAGTTTATTTATAAATCTATACGCACTATAACTTTTTAATTGTTAGAACTTTGTATGCAATAGACCCGCATATACGTAGCCGTGGTCTTGTGTTGCGTGATTCACATCGCAACATAGCTGCTGGTGTTAATTTTATTCAACGGAGCCGTAATCTCATTAGCGGGTAAGCAACGAACAATGGTGTTACTGTGTGGGTATCAATCGTATCGGATGTACATCATTGTTACTTCGGTTTCGTAGGATGCTATTTAGAGTTATGGATTTCGACTGTTCTAGAATTTGTATAAAATTATATTATCATCCCTTTCTTTTATTTGAAGAAACAGAGACACGTGTTACGCTGTTTGTACAATCAAACCTGGACAAGCGAGACAAATATTGCAGTCCCTTGGACTCTCGCTTATCGGTTCGACAGTAATAAATTGAATATTAATAATTTTTAACCATTACTAATAATCGGCAAAATGAGAGCTAAAAGTAATAATCAACAGTTTTAACAAGTTTTAACAATTTAATAGTAATAATCACATTTATCGCTGTTTATTAATACTACAAATGACGTGATTATTATTAATAATTTTTGAAAATTATTCATAACTAGCGACCCGCCCCGGCTTTGCACTGGTGCAAATCGGTATAATGCTGATACTAAATACTGCACCGTTTGCAATGTAAGCGTTAAAAATGTTAATTTACGACATCATATTAGAAACCTCTAAATTATCAGTGTTACTCTACTATATTGTGAATGTATTATACCTTCCCTATGAATCACTCTATGTATTAAAAAAAAACCGCATTAAAATCCGTTGCATAGTTTCAAACATTCAATCATATAAAGGGAGAAACATAAAAAAAAGTCTTATTGTTTTATACTATGTAAGGATATGTGTATTAACATATATCGCAACATTAATACAAATATACAATTACACATTTTGACAAACAATGATATTTCATTTTTTTCCCGAAATACTGGGGTATATTTTTCCATGAATCTTCGTTCGCTCCATTGTTACTTATTGTTTCCTAACCGGCTTGACACATTTTCAATTCATTTGATTCGTATTCCTTGAATTGTCATACGGGTCGGGTATATTCAGCCGGGTTTGTGTTTTAAGTAATGTTATTCTACAGATATGATATATTTATGATTTCAAATATTCACGGAGGACGTTAAATGGCTACCAAGTACATTCGCTACCAAGCGAATCTATAGCGAACGTCAAAAATCTATGAAACTGATATTGACATTCTATCACACGCGACAGTCACATGTCAGTTTCATACATTTTTGTCGATCCCATCAGCGATATCACCGTTCGAAAAATACTTCGGGTGGCGCCGCTGATCCATGAGGTGATCTCTTGCGTGAATCCTATTAAAATTCAAATAAATTCCATTTTAAAATTGTACCCTTGTCTCGTTTATATTCCATTGACGTATGTGAGGCGATATCTTGTCCTATGAAAGTCAAATTCATATCGATGCAACGAGACTGCAACTGAAATAAATTAAATTTACATTTTGTTATCGAACCTTCTCGTAAATAGATTTCCTCCGTCGAAACACTAGTACACGAATATCTTGTTATTGAAAAAATGCGACAACAATAATATGTTTTTGTACGGATGTGCTGCATTGAATCAATTTTCTCGAATGGAAAATTTCCGAACAGAAAAATATTTATTAGAATATATTCAAGGTACCTATTGAAGCAAGGTTGTAAACAAAATTATCATGAATACTGAAGTCTGAAAGATTTGAAAATATTAAGTAAAGTATTATATTCATGATATAATGATGTAACAACCACTTTAGTTTAGACTAATTATGAGATATACGATAATAGATAAAGAACTAATTATTAATCAGATTTAATTAATAACTTACTCAACGTATGTTTTGTATTATTAATTCTTGATATTAATTTCAAGAAGCAAGCCTATCTATTTCTCAAAAGGATTTGCGGTTCCTCGAGTGTTGCAAATGTCCAGGGGCGTCGAAGATCACCTCGGTGATCCAGCCGATCGTTCGCCCCCTTCTCTTATATAAAAAAAAATAGGTATACGGGTCTTTGGTTTATGTCTATTTTCAAAGCGGTGACAATTTATTTTTACTTTGGGGTTGTTAAACTTTTATCGCTTCGACAAGGCAATGATATGGGTAATTGAAAATAACTATTTTGTTCTTAAATAACTCTTTGTTACACTTCAAATTAAAGATTTTTTTAATAAGTCTCTACATTATTAACTTGAACTTACCCATAATTCGTATTAAAAAAATATTATTTACTTTTTTTAATGCATTTTGGCAATTTTCGTCGACCTTAGATTAGGTTTAGGATCAAAGATATGAGAATTATTTTTTATCGATCTACATTAACTTTTTGTCGTTAGCTCATACATTTTTCCACTATGAGTGCCGAGCCTACCCTAAGTTAGAAACGACTAAGGCTTAGTCAACTACGCTGGCACA
Source organism: Papilio dardanus tibullus (assembly GCA_013186455.1). Lineage (NCBI taxonomy): Eukaryota > Metazoa > Arthropoda > Insecta > Lepidoptera > Papilionidae > Papilio > Papilio dardanus. The sequence continues at coordinate 158,255 of QDHC01000554.1, read as the reverse complement.
GTGGGGATCACATCTCTGGGGGGTTATTCAAAGTATCTTTCCATTGGCGTTATCGCTTATGGAATCCACAAAAATGTATGAAACTGAAAACGGCATTCGTTAAGTCATGTGCTTATCACGCGTGAGATGAACGTCATTGTCAGTTCAATACATTTTTCAGGTTCTATCGAATCGCTTTGTAGCGCATGTACTTTACGTAACCGCTCTGAATGTCATCACACTTGAATAAAGTTTTCGTGAACTTTTAAATTATAATTGGTCAAGAATTTTCCGTACTCGTAGCTAATATTTTACCTGAAGCACTACAACTTCAATCATTTCTTCGAACGTGTTTAACTAACGGTAGCATTGTCCGACGCCATGTTTACCCTCGACCGCACGATATTTAACACTAGCATACATTGTTAAAATTAGCTTCGATTTTGTTAGTATTATGCCTTCCAACTAGCATTCTGTACTATACAATTAACGAATGCGTGTTAAAAATCTTGCTATGTTTACGGACGGGAGCTTTTAAAAGCGGTGCTACCGTATTTTCAGTAAGCTAGCGACATCTATGAAAAAGTATACACACTAATGTGAAGCATTTTTGAATGTAGAATGCTTTGATTTAAAAAATGTTTTAGGTTAATTGCTTTTTATGACGTTTTTAATTAATTTCCCACTTGAAAAACTGCGATATATTTTGCTCGTCATAAATTATTTTCTAGTAGTATTCAAATTAGTTTTTTTTTCCTCTTCCAACTGACTTTTGGAGTTATATTTTTGTACCGACTTCTATTTTTATTTTAATTTTTAATGTCCACTATATCGCCACGATTCGTTTGTCGTTTAACACACATTGCAAATACATCGTAAGTATTAATACAATGCCCAATATCTTCTCTTTCTTTTCCCCGATTTCTTTTATCGTCGCTAATTTTCTAGTGACTTATTTCTATGTCCCTTTGTATTCAGCCGTTTTCTTTAACCTTACCATGGCCTTCCTTTTATCATAAAATAAAACAAAGTCAAAATGAAGTCAGAAAAATACAAAAGGTATGCTGAAAGGAAAATCCTTTTAACAAAGAACTACGTTTTTAATTAAGCTTTGTAAATAGATAAGACTTCTTTGCACTTAACTTGCACAAAGCAAATAATCTTTGAAGGACCTTTTAAAAAACGAAGATTGTTTATTCTTTATCCAGGGACAAACAATGACAAGGTCGCGAATTATCTTTCCAAGTTAAGAACAAAATCTCTCTCCCACGCTAAAAATCAACAAAGGGACTCGGAATTGTTTAATAGAAAAACTTTTCTCTTACTCCAACCTTTTATATTTGCATTAGATTGTGTGTGACATAAGCTTTAGTTTTAATAAATAAACAAATTAGCAATACATTGTGGTAACTGGTATGTAAGCGTGAAATTGTCTATCTAATAGTCCCGTAATTATAGTAGTGGGTGGGTGAGCCGAGCCAGGCGGGCCCGGCCCGGGTCGGCAACCGTAAGGGCTTCGACCTACACGCGCCTGCGCGATCTGCCATCGACCAACTCTCGTCTCCCGCCTACCTCTGCCCGGGATAATATAATCTCGTCTGAGAACCGGCCGTATTCTCACTACTGTTATACGGACACAGTTTTAATCTCCCTCTTACCCCACTCCACAAATATCTCGCTATGAATCCTTTCATGTTTATAGCGATATTAAACTTGAAAGGACAACATCCTTCAAATGATTACCAGTAGCTGTTAACATCGTTTCAAATTATTGACGACATCTTTCTACCACTGTATAACAGAAAGTTAGACACGATTATCTAATCTTGGTATAAACCAGTGCCAGTTAAAGCTCTATACAATAAAATCATAGATTAACAATTGAACAATTTGATTAATAAGTTAATAATTTTGAAGTAAGCACGTATTTGATTAGACTGTTCCTTATTAATTAATTACAGCTATTTTACTGCACATCAGTACCTAAATATAGATAGCAATAAATTGCATCTAGTTTTAATTAGTAATTATTAATGATTTATAACAAGCTTACAGACAAATTATTATATTAAGTTGTAATTGCGAAATAATGAATCAATTCTTTGTTATTTATCTTTAGACTAATCCAGTAATCATTAATTGGTTTAACTTTTAATTATAAGATTCATATTGCTAATGACTAAATCCTTGTCGTGTTTCATATCTGTTTAATATAATTCAAAAGGATCTTAAACTTTGATATTTTTTGTATCTAGTACACATAGACTAGGTTATGAAAAAGTTTTTATTTGCATAAATTAAGATACTCCGTAAGGGAGACCGTTTGTCATTACGATTTGAAACTTTTAATCTATTTTATTTTTAAAAACTCCACCCTATTTCCTAATGCTTTCATTGGGTGGATTAAAAAACTTAATGGATTAAATTAACAACATGTTGCACGATACATGCGGGTCATAAAGTACTTCAGTTATTAAAACTGACCCTCGTAATTTCTCATTCAACACACAATTAGTGACGTAACAAAATATTAACAATGAAAAAAAGTATTACGTTTCCAAAAATAGTCTTTTATCGTATAAACATCTAAGGTTATAGTTATCTAATAGTATTATATTAGGTTTTTAATTATTAAATAAGTCAATATTACTTGACATGCTAGCAAAATAAAATAAATTGTGTCCGTTAGGCAAATTAATACTTCTTAAATTATGGTATTAATTAAATACTCCTTAAATTAAATTCTGTCATAAAAATCGTAGAATTCTTAGATTCCGAGATGTACAGTTTTTTTTTAAGGGCCGAATGTTCAAACGCGGCTCAATATTTAAGAGCGTCTTACATGTTAAGTCCACGTATAAACTCTTTACGGCGATCCCGTTTAATTTTGACGACGCGTAGATTTTAAGCGAAGCTTAAGTAACGAGGTATTTATGTGGCGTTTGAACAACGGCCGTAAGTGACCCGGATTCAGTGTTATAAAGTTAAAAATGCTAAAAAATAATATTGATTCATGGAGCTATTTTGGTTAATTTTATAAACACAAGTTGAAAGATCACCAAAGACGTAACAATTCAGACAGTTCGGTTAACGTAGCTACTCTAAATTATGTACAGTCGAAAACCTTCGCGCTGTACCAGTTACAAAAAAATAGACCACCCTAGGAAACCCGCTGAACTTGTGAATAAAAAATTATACGTCCAATACAAAACTTTAGACCAATTACTGTCGACAAACGACTGTTCGATTTCAATAATAAATGAACTCTATTCGGGTCGCAGTTGAGGAAATTATCTAAATTGAAAAGCATTAACAATTTGTCTATTTTAGACACACGTAAATGTCAACTTTGATTCGCTTGATATCCTCGTAGTCATTTTATTGAATTTAATATTTATATAAATGGCCCAAGAAGTTTAAGAAGCTTAATTTAATGCTTAAAAGTTAAAATCATTGATTGATTTCAACAATGTGTTTCAACTGCATTCTCATCCCTTACATTATCTTTGAAAAAAGACGTTACAAGTATCATAGAAATCGAAAGCCACAATGAAGTTAAAAACCTATACTTCATATTGTGTATCCGTTGTTCAGAGCGGAATTATACGGATGCTTTAGTCGCTTCGTACACAAGGCAAATATGAGATTTTAGTCTCTAACAGCTCTCTAACAAATATTTAAGAGCATCTTACATGTTAAGTCCACGGTTAAGCTCCAAATTCTACAGCTATCCTGTTTAATTTTGACGCCCATTAGATTTTAAGCAACGCTTAAAATAGAGTGGCATTTCAACTTTCGGCCATATGCGACTTAAATACTAAAGCGACGCAATGCAATCTCATAGAGGTTATACAAGGAGGCTACCCAAAGTTCATGCATTATGAAGCGACTCGATAGCGTACATTAAAAATGTATGGAACTGACAAGCACATGACTTATCGAATATCGTTGTCAGTTTCATAATTTGTTATCGATTATGTCGATATCGCAAATCGAAAGATACGTTGGGTACCCCTTAGGTATGCGTCCCCGACATAAGAAGTTTTATTCTATAATCCACTAAGAAACAAAAATCGGAGATTTGCGTCGCCTTGTATACGAAGGGACTTAGACACAGCCTACTTGTTACCGATATAGAAAACTGGAACAGAGTAACATGAACTCGGCGCGATGCACTCGTTTATTGTCTATCAGATAATTGCTTGAATTGCATTTACTTCTAGACGGGTCTACGTTAACTGGTGAGGAAATTGTGTCGGTCAAGTGATTTCCTGATTCGGAGTACTGGACGAAGTCGTCACTGTAGATCTATACTGTGCAGTCGAGGACGTTAATTTCCTACCCATTTAGATGTAATGTATTTGACGTTATAGTGCTGGAAAGTCATAGCATACATGCTTTGCGTTCTTCATATCTCTAACTGCCTTAAGACTGAGGAAACACTCGTCTTAATATTAAAAACATATTGTAATCTATGTTTGTCTGCAAGCCGATTTTTACTAGACTTTCCTGGAAAAGTAGCTCATGTGTCTAGAAAAATTTCAGCCAAGTAGCCTACTTTTATTTTCCTTTTTTAAATTTCTTCGCTGAAAGTCTGGCGACTACTTGTGTGACAACTGTACGAGTTTTGAGGTTATGGTGAGAGTTTGCTGCACAATATTCAATTGTGGGAAGGTAATTTAATTCTTTTGCTGTTGCCTAGTTGAACGATCGCGTGATTTACATACACGTTTATTAACGTATCGCGGTCAATGAACTTGTTGTTATGATTTCGCTTTCGATGAGTATTAACCTTGCTTAGCCATTGTTTAGCTATAAGAAACCCGCTACTTTACATTTTATAATCTTACCGTTTGCCAGCGAATTCTTCCGCGTGGAATAAAAAGCCTATGTGTACTTCCAGACAGTCATTTACATTCAGATCCATACAGCAGTTCTGATATCTTCTAAAAGGTGAATGCTAATATGTTTTTCTGTTTATAAAAAACAATACAAACTTAGAGAAGTCTTTATAATAGAAATAGAAGTAAATTCTTTCAATTGAGTTGTTATTTTAAAACTAGAAAATTGAGTAAAAATAGTAAATATTCTTAAGCTCATTAAAAACATGAAAACAGTCCATCAAAATAGAAATGGAGTCCTCCAGACGTCCTTCAGTATAATAATGTAAGGAGTACACTATATTTAGAAATATTGAACAAACAACTTGTATAAGACTCAAGTTATATGAAATGTTGAGTATTATTTTCACCCTTAAGATTTCGCCCTCGCACGTCTGGATCGTTATACACTACGAGTATAAATCATACTTGTTTACCCTCTACTTTTTACGTAATAACCTATCGCATCTGACTTTTAAAGGGGCTGTCAGTAAAATTTATATAATTTGTAACTTAACACTATAAAGGCTCGCTTGCGATTTCGACACGCATTTTAACTGTTGTTCACCATTT
>QDHC01000554.1:85279-135141 GCA_013186455.1 Papilio dardanus tibullus | reverse complement strand
AGGCATAAGGGAAGAACATCTATGTATTTCCACACTCAAGGTCCAGTGGTGTAGGTGACTATATGTTTTATTTTGATTCATCAAATCTATTACCGTTTAAATCAGACATACTGATATAGAATATATCACATTTAAATATGGATCAATGGAGGTTTTTCAGCTTTTTTAATTTGCAGTTTCAATATTTAATGAAATAAAAGGGTTCGTGAAAGACCGAAACTATACTACAAATCAGCACCCTCTGTGGGGTGAAATATGTACTGTTGTAAAAAGTTTTAAATTTGCGCCATCTATTGTGTAAGTTGAATATGTGTAGCGAACTAAGGTGGCACAATAGATGGCGATAGTTTATTCAATTATAATATTTTGTAACCCACCCAGTCCATCCTTCATACCAAGAACATCCCATGGTAACGCAATTAGTACTCCTTTTTCGAATGCGGTTTAAAAATATTTATTTTTTATGACCTCAGTCCATCACGTTATTTATTTAACAAGAGTCAACCTACGCCATCTTTAAAACATAAAAGATTCTCTTTAATCTAGTTATTTATTTCTAGTCCTGTATTTGTGTGGAAGGAGTTACTATAGCCCGTTGCGCCTTCTAGGATAGCAGAATGACTGAAGCCAAATCTTGACCTAAGAAGTTTCTTAAATTAAGATTGTCTTTAAAAAGCTTTTGTCTATACTTAATATTATAAAGAGAGAAACTTTGTATTTTTGAAATTTTGTATATATTGAAATAACTCAAAATCTACTAGGCCGATTTCAAAAGTTCTTTCACCATTAAAAAGCTACATTATCTTCGAGTAACAGGATATATAATTTAATTCCACGCGGACGAAGTCGTGCACAACAGCTAGTTAAAAATATAAGGATGGACTAGGTGAGTTACAAAATATTACAATTAAATAAACTATCGCCATCTATCGTGCTACCTTAGTACATTGTTCGCTATAAATATCCGACTTACACAATAGATGGCGCAAATTAAAAGTTTTCACAACAGTACATGTTTCATTCCATAGAAAGTGTTGATTTGAGGTGGGTTTCATCCTTCTACGAACCCTTTTAGTTCATTAATTATTGAAATTGAAAATTTAAAAAGCTGGAAAACCTCCATTTTCTTCCCTTACGGAAAGAAGTCTCGTAGCCATTGTCACTGGCGCCCGTCACGTATGTACACTTGCAGCTTCATTCATATTATCCTCTTTCTAATAATAGTTTCACGTGGACTAAGCCACGATCGAATGTAGCACGACTACTAAACATACCATGTCCTTTATTTTTTTTTTCTTTTTTTAAACGTCAGAAAATGCATTTACGCGCCCCTACCGGGCTGTGCAATGGCGTAGGGAGTATGAAACTTGCCCGCCACAGAAGGTGACCGGAATGCTTAAACCTGACTGCACTCAAACGTATTACGGTGGGGTCGCGGGCACTGCTTTACGTCCGCGAGAACGTACCATGTCCTAGCACAACCATGAAGCTTACTTGGAGTGGTATTTGAGAGATATTGAAAATTGTACCATTTAGGTAATTGTAATTGTATGAATGTGTTAGTGTTTAGTATTTTTTTTAATAAACATTATTCTTATTCTTAATGTAGAATTTTATTTTACAAGCCGTTTAATGTATGACAATAAAATAAAACAATGTTTTACGATAGTTATTTTGACACGTTACGTTTACAAGCTCTTTGGAAAGCATAAAAAAATATTATTTTTATCAAACATGTCACTTAAACTTAAGAATGCAAAGGTTAATAATTTAATCGTCGTGTAAAATTTACAATAAATCATCAGAAACTTAAATTCATCCGAATTATTTACCTAGCTTATTGTTAAGAAATAAACAAAAAGGCTTTCAATTTCAATAAAGTTACCGCAAACGAATCGCTCGAAGGACGTTATGAACAAATGAAATGGTCGAATATTAGTTACACATGTTTTCATATTGCTGGTTGATTTCCCTTAGGATACTTTATTTTATGTAACTCACAACCCTCAAAGAGGTAGACTTACATGAAGTTTTTCTACGATACTGTTTGACTGGCTATTTCAAAAATCTTTGTGTCGATTCATATGACTTATTAAATTGTAGTTATTTTGTGAGTTGAAACTTGTAAATGTACACTCCAAAAGGATTAAAATAAAATTAATATTTACATCAAAGTAGCAATATTAACTCGTATTTCAATATTTCTACTCCGTTGAATCGTCCGCTGTGCATTGGACTGTGAACACGGTCGTTGCAATTCATTCGAAACCTCTGAACATAAAGCCTCTTTAACATTTTCATCCCGATTTATTTAAACCTAGAGTTTGTATTTATTGATACGAGAGATTGAAATCTGATAGCATAGGAAATGTACTTACATTTTATTATTTTTTAAATACTTTCAATTCGTGTGACATTATACTTTAAAAATACTGACTTTTGTTACAGCGTCATATGTTGTTTTTTATACTTCTTAATATCACAACTGAACTATTTTTATAATTTTAATTTGAAGATTTTTAAAGACACATATCTTTTCTGATATTCTCCAATCACCCTAACAAAATTTCATTAAAACCTGTACAGTGGTTTCAGTAAAGAGTACAAAAATACCAAGACATATGATTTTTCGTTTATTCTTTCAACTAAACCATCTGGAATGATCTGACTATCCAAAATTCCTTAAAAAACTGAAAAGACAGTAGATTCCTTTTTATATGTAAGTAAGATATTTCTAAAGTTACCAGTGGTTTATACGTATGTTATTATTCCGTTATAAGACAAAATTTCCTGCAAAAGTTTGTACAAGGTATCACATAAGGCTAATTATTTTATATTGGCAATATCAAGTTTTGTAAACTTCTTGTTATTCAGTACTCTCGTGAAGCTAGAACTAATTGACAAATAATTAATTTTCTTCCCTTCTTGTATAGTGGTAACCAAACTTTATCGCGGTTCACAAAATCAAATGAGACATTGTAAAACAATTTCTCTATCCAGAAGCTCTATCCACCTGCAAATACATGCTTGCTATGCTGATCTTTTAGATTAGTCTGATCTTGATAGGTCGTTGAAAATGATCGTTGACTCTTAGTCGATGTACATTCGCTAGGAAGCGAGTTATGGAACCAACAATGACTTTAGGTAAGTCACAGGATTGTCAATGTGTCAGTGCCATATTTTTTCGATATTCGTTATGGAATCGCTTAGGAGCAAATGGTCTAGGGGGCTGATATTACTGACAGTTAATTTTATCTTCATAGGGATATTACTTTTTATCCCCACCACCGCTACCAAAATCCGCTAGCGTCAGCACCAAAAACAAGGAATAAAATACCACACCTGATAGCCCCTCCATGTAATAAGGTCATTGGATCTAACACCGAGCTGTCTTAAAGTTTGAATATTATAATACTAATAAGTTCCATAATATCGAGAGTAACGTCTAATGAGTGTCGGGTACAGGGACGACGCTTTTAGTACAAATAGTTCATAGTTTTCAATTGAGCGTCAATTTTAATAAATGAGAAAAGTTTCGATTAGGTACTTTGAAGCAGCAATAAGTAACCAATCTTTTAGTTTAAGATGCATTTAAGTTTATTTTGGAAGAAATCTATAAAAAAAATAAAAAATAATAATTTTCATTTGTTTTTATTAACAAAAAATTTTGTACGAAAAGCAAAATGACATAGTGTCCTCATTAATATGAAACGTGCGCATAATAAAAAATGTATTTTTCACTGACCGACCTTCTTTCAAGTGCTTGGAGACAATGTGTAGTAATAATAATAACAGCCAAATGCATTTTATGTTTAAAAAAAACTAACTAACTAGGGTGACACGATGACCCGATGGGCCTTGGCCTCCGACAAGAAATCTCTGCAAACTTGGCGATCCCGCGCCATCTCAACCCAGTCACGGACGTGGAACTCCCTTATGTCTCTTTCGGCCTCATCAATCCAACGATTTTATGTTTTAAATATTGATATTTGAATCCATATTTTTAAAGACTGTCAAAAATTAAACAACAATGTACTTGGGAGAAATAATCTATTGTATACTAGTTTACTAATATTATAAGAGGAAAGATTTCAAAATTTCTTTCACCATTGTAGCTGCATTATGGGTAACATAGGCTATATAAATCCACGCGGACGAAGTCGTAAGCACCAGTTAGTTATGAGAAAAAAATTATTAAATGAAAAGAAAATAGTCCGCTTGATATGTGTCAGACGCTATCGCACGTTTCACACTGATGATCATGTATTTTACAGTCTAGCAGTGAAGCTTGCTCAGTTAAAAAATATTTAATTATTGTTAACATTCCATTAATACTAATACTAACACTAATGCTAACACTAATATACTAATACTAACACCAATATTAATACTAACACTAATATACTAACACTAATATACTAATACTAATACTAACACTAATATACTAACACTAATACTAATACTAATATACTAACACTAATATACTAATACTAATACTAATACTAATACTAATACTAATACTAATACTAATACTAATACTAATACTAACACTAATATACTAACTAGTTTAATTACTAAATTAATTGCTACTCGACTAAAACACTATCCAGGGGAGCTACCTAAAGTACTTTTCGATTGGCGATATCCCTAATGGGATCGATAAAAATGTATGAAACTGACATTGACATATCGAACGTCATTGTTAGTTTCATACATTAAGGCTACATCAAGGCTTTACGCTAGCAATGTTCACTGGCACTGTTATATAGGTTGTTTCATATAATGTGGCGCAACAGGATAAACGGCAGTGCGCTGGCAGCACGCCAACCATTCTATTGTTTTTAAACGTCAGTTAATCTCTCAGCTTCATTAAAACAGTGCTAAACGTGAACTTGCTATTTTTAAATGAAATGGAAAACTTTTAAGAGTATCGTATACGTTTAAAGTCAAAACTTGTTTGAAATATCTTATTTTAGTCTTAGCCGGCTACAAACGTTACAATACAGTTGAACTGTTCAGTTCTCAGTTTTACACACCTCAGTTTTAACTGCGGAGTCGAATTGTACAGTTAAAACTGAGTGTCGTACCCGGCTTTATTTATTTCTAATAACAATGGATAAGGAAGGTTTTAAAACCTCTGTATATTTACAGTATTTTAGAACGATTTAATTTTTATATAACTTTTGCTCGTATTTTATTTTAGTCTATATAAGCTGTGTAAAATATAGTTGAAGTTTTATTGCCTAACTGAACTTGATGAATAGGAAATGCTGGTATACAAGTTAGTAACTTTACTATCCAGTTTGTGATACCCGCTCCCGGTTATATCACTTGAAATAGAACATCCCGCAGCCAGATCTGACACCAACTATTACTCGTAAATTAAAGTACGGTTAGCAGAAAAAATATAATTTTACTTCAAAATATTTAAACGATTTTTTTAGATTGTTTACATCGCATGTAAACCGGATTGCTGTGGGGTATGTATGCGAGTCAATTTAAAAGGTACAAAATGAGCATGCGGTCTTTTTAAAATATCAAACTGACTGTTTTTTAATAATTAGTATGACAAATTTATTAAAATACGCCTAAATTGTTTGTGGAGAGGTGTCAATGGATTTCTTATCCTTCGCAGTAGCAGTTGTAATTTATATAAACAAAATTGTTACCAAAAAATATTTTATTATTGTTTTGCCAACGCTACTTTTCAGTATCAATCAGTGCAACTGCAGTCCGCCTCTTCGTAATACCATTGATTCGGGATAATACAACAACATTGAAATTGAATGAACCAAATCCGTAATTACTACAGCTGTATATGTTGTACACATAAGCTAATTGACCGACTACACACAAACAGAATAAGCTGATCAAAACGTATTCATCCGTAAAACCATTTAGAGTTTAATATTTACACATATAATTAATCAAATACATCTAAAACGTAACACGTAATTTAGAAATGACAACTAAAATATTTCGAGGATTATTTAACTATTTGCAATAGAACATATTTTAATTAAAGCTTAATTTTGTATCACGTTGCTCCATTTCCCGCCTGACAATCTCTTAAAACGTATACGTTATGTTGGTTGGTTATCATGGGTCAACCTACGGGTCGACCCATGATGGGCTCCATTTTCCGCAACTCGACAACTAGCGCGTGTTTTGCGTGACTTCACACATTTGAATTTCTTCGCCGATATGTGCAGGTTGCATCGCAATGTTTTCCTTTACCGTAAGAGCGTCGGGTGACAATCTCTTTTTTCATTTGTCTTTTTTATTTATCAAAACTGCAATGATCTAAGTGGCCAGTACCTTTCGGAATTACGTCAAACTTTGTTTAAATAAAGGAAATTATAGAATTTACTTAAATAGATAACCATAATCGTACAAAAAACATCGTCGGTTATAAATATGAATATAGTGAAACTGTCCGAATCATATTGAAAAGTGAACGAGCGGTGAGTAGGGTGTTTGAATGTTTTTAATTTCCTCCCCATGTTATATTTACAGATAAAACCGCTTCAGTTCCGCTTTTAATATATTTAACCGTACAACTCCACTACCATGAAAGTATCGATACGTTATGCCATCCCTTTTATTCTCTTTACAAAAATAGAGACAACGATATTTATTAAGTGGGGATACGACAGTGAGACTCTACGGTACCGTCGACGGAATGCAGGTAATATATTTGTATTTATAAGTGCGCAGTTTCATTTGTCTATAACTCGTTCGGTATAAAGCATGCGGTATAACGACTAAAGAATATGATCGATCGATATAAAGCCGGATAGAGACGGTTAGTTTTAACTGCACAGTTATAACTGTACGAACTGACAAACTGTACAGTTCGACTGCGCAGTGAAAACTGACGTGTAGAAACTACACACTAGTCTATTTCTTGCTTAGATTATTAATACACTACGTTTTCTCTGTCTACGATTTCTTGCAATGGACTAATTTGAGTTTTTTTTTGTTTTTTTTTGACATTGATTTTCGTTTTTTATTTCATAAATATGATCAGTACCGGCAATAGGTAGAACCATATTTTTTCTGGTTATTAAAAAATAACCCTGTACTTCCAAAAACATTTATTAATTATTTATAATAACTGATATTGGGCAGTAAATCTGGCGAAGCTAGCGGCGAACATGATACAGGATGTTCGAAAATTATACGCATGACGGAAGATCGCAGAATCCTTCGCTACAAAACGTGAAAATTTCCGGTTTCACTTCTATAGAAAATTATATAATTCACACAGTTACAATATAGACGACAAGTTTATAGTTGATTTTATCAAAATATCTAATATGTTACTGGTCATTGTTGATTTTGTTTATTATTAACTAGCTGTTGTTTGCAACTTCATCTCCGTGGAATTAAAAAATATAGCCTATGTTACTCGAGGATAATGTAGCTTTCTAATGATGAAAGATATTTTGAAATCGGCCCAGTAATTCTCGAGTTATTTCATTAAGTACAAAAATACAAAGTTTCTCTCTTTGTAATATTAGTATAGTTTGAGGTAACGAACGCGGTCAATTATCAGGGTGCTGACAGTATAATCAAATACTTGAAGAAGTGCTTTTTTGTAAAACACCATGTATAACGTGATTTAATAAAGGAAGCCCGCATTCCATTCACGAATGGTTAGTTTGTTGAAATGTTTTTATTATTATACATTTTTATTAAACGACCCCCGTCTGACTTATTAATCCACGCTGCAATAGTAATTTTGAATGATACTCAATTCAATTTCGAAGCGAAACCAATCGTGTTCGTATCCTGGGGGGTTAATCAAAATACATTCGCTAATAAGCTATTCTATAGCGAAGATAAATGTATGGAACTGACAACGACGTTCGATACCACGTAACAAGCACATGACTTATCGAATGTCAATATTCAATTTCATACATTCTTGTCAATTCCATCAGCGGTATCGTTTGCGCTGAATTAAAAATTTGCCTATTCTTAAAAATCACGAAAAATGTAATGCACCCATTTCGGTGATTAACCAAAACAAACGCGAACTTACGGACAGACAGACGATTAAACTGACATATAGTCGACAAACAATTTAAAGTAGGTTTTGTGGTAAAAAAAATTTTTAACTATTACTTACAGACACACCAATTTTATTAACTATTCACTTGAATACAGCGCATTTATATCCTCTTTATTTAAGTGCGAATGTATTTTTCCACTGACAAAGCATATGCAATTTATGTTTTAAACTACGGTTACATATCGAGCGACGTTTTAAAGATTCGGCTTTAACAGAAACGTTAAATGTTTAGTTTTACGGTATTTTACTGATAACAAGCCTTACAGCAAATAATAATTAACTCGAAGAGCGCCCTCTAGTGGCGGTTAGTGTGAACCGCATTTGATCCGATGAAATTCAATGGATTCGTCCGAGCAAAAGCAATTTAGTATTCAATTGATGTCGTAAATAACCAAGCGCTTGTACACCATTACTAATATTTAATTAGTTTAATCTTTAAAATTAAAAAAAAAAACTAAATAAATTCACATTAAGTAAGTAAGTAATAAATAAGTCACAGGCAAAAATATATATACACAAAGTCTCATAAAGAGTCACCACCAATAGTTTTACAACTGCACCTTCTAATGGTTATTTTAAATTACTCATCATTTAGTGACCACGTAATTTTGAAATACAGTAGAAGGGTCACGAACAGACCGAGGCGATAGCAATCGGAGGCTTTAGTTTCTAACCCCCCGGCTACATTAGACCGATGTCACGCAGAAAACGGCCTCACGCCGAAGCAAAATCTCCGTTTTTATCTATTATTTTTTAGCTATTGTAAGCGATAGATAGAGCAACACTAAATAATCCAAAATTCAGAATTTCTTTTAAGATATGATATGATCGATAAATTAAAAGTATTGCAAAGAAAAGAGCAATTTTCTCTCAATTCTATTTATGGCTAGTGGCGTTCAATTTTTTCACTTTATTTCATGATCCTTCCAAGATTCCTTCGCTTTCTTTCTTGCTCGTGAGGACTTTTTCTTTACTCTTTGCATTATTTCCTCGGGAACAGATGGCTTAAGTCGCGGCTAGGAATGTTAGAAACCTTTTGTTGAGATTTTATAATAAGATTTCTGAACATTTAAGAAACATAAAGTGCAAGGGAAAACATTGATTAAATACATCGAGATTTTTAGAATTTACCCGTCTCATAAGCGGGAAAAGACAGTTAGGTACACAGGTTCGCATGTAAGTTTAATTGTAACTACTAATTTAGTCTACTTTACCTTCCTATCCTTTTCCTATAAGGAAATGATGGAAAGAAGAATTGGATTTTCCGGGGGAGCGGACGCACAGGGAGAGGAATTATCCTCTTGCTGTGCGTCTCCTCCTCCGAAGAGAAAAGGAAGGCAACACATTTGCAATTGCAGATGTCTATGGGCAGCGGTCGCTCCGCTATTTCAGTTAGCCTATTTGGCCGCTTGCTTGTTTGCCACTTTATATTATAAAAAAAACTGAATATTTTATCCTTCCATTATTGAAGTCACTGTATAACAATACCAAAACTAACTACGGCCAAAGTTATCTTAGTGATCCTCAGCGTTCCGGGAGTTATTCCGTCGTCTTGCAAGTCTAAAGTGGATCCATGGTTCTAAGTTGTCGTTAAAAGTTAGCGTTAAGTGTTGCAACAACACTCGTGACGACATACAACAGCGTTTGTTGTCATCTTGTTATTTATCAGTGTGATAGTTAGAAATAAAATTAATTTGTCTAACATTTTTTTATTACCTAGGTGGCAAACTAGCAAGTGGCGAATTAAATTCGCCGAAATAGGGACCACTGCCTATAGAGGTCTAAAATTGCATGCGTTACCTACCCTTATACAATACAACTTTATCTATGAAAAATTCGCAAAAACGATTTTTTTTCTTTGGATTAACTCAACAGCGTAGCAGAATTTCATCTCATTTAATGGTTTCTTTTGGTCTCGCATCACGAGTTTACTGTTCACCCAGAATACAGCATTAATCCCGAAATATTATTATTATGATACTATATTTAAAACTGCTAAAAACTCAGATGTAATTTTCAGTGACGGCACCGACTAGTTTCACACTCGGTACTCGCCCTGATGTGACTCCGGCGAGTCCGAAACTAGTCGGTACCGTCACCGAAAATTACACCTGAGTCTTTAGCAGTTTTAAATAAACAAAGTATAATAATGTCTCATGAAAGATTTAACAATTTAATTATCATTATTATGTGCGACGAAATAATTGATTACCAAACTATTAAGGTATTTCGGTACATCCTCACATGAATTATTCCACAGTTGTCCAAGTTTCCATAGCGAATTAGTATGCAGTCAATTCGGTACTAGCAACGGGGTCGAGTATAGATTCCAATGTGAGTACAAGCAACAAGCAACCACTATTTTTTTTAATTAATTTATTAATAAGATCAAGTTCAATAGAAGATAGAAATTGGATGGATGTTTGTTTGAAGGAATCTACAGAATGTCTAAATTGATATTAATACAAAGCACTGATGCAGAATATCCTCTGGAAAACACATTGCAATATATTCCCCCTTATTCCGAAAAAAATATAAAGTACTGCGATAAACGAGGACCGATAAGTCGTCGATTATACGATACTGGAGGACAATCGGAACTAAATAAGATAGACCAGGAGTCACATTGGACCAAATTATATATCATAAGAAGTACCAGGAACATGGATGTTCTGTATTTCGGGATAAGTTTTACCAAAAGTAACAAGTACAACAGTAATAACGCTGACTCTCGTTTCGGAATAAAGCAGATAATGTTAATTTTTAATTCCACGCGGACGGAGTCGAGGGCGACAGCTACTGCACCCTACTGTTGTATGAAAATAATTTTTTAACCTTTGTTTCTAGTTTGCACAAAGGTTTCGATCAAAAACATATGACGTTGTTGGCGGTGCGGCGCGTACGGGTGAAGTCGATTGAGTTCTTTGTGCTCTTTGATTTTACACTGTCGACTTTGTGCACGTGCGAATTTTTAATTGCATGTTAACGAGTTTTTCACATAGAAACCTCAATTTCACCTTTTGGATAAAATCGATAATTGAATTTTACAATACTGTTATTAATATTTTAAAGTAATAATGCGTAATATTAACTGGAATGTAATTATTCTTCATCCGAATCATATATATGTTTGTAGAGTTAAGAGATTTTCCTTGAATTGATAGCTTTTTTTCCTACTTAATACTTGGACGAGCCGGTGAGTTTACCTGACAACTGTGGTATTTGGTATTTTTATGCTCTTTAACTTTGCAATCTTGATCAGATTATTGGCATTAACTTGAAATTATTGATACATCGTTATGTTTGATCTACTCCAAAGTTAGTCACAAACACGGCAATATCAACATCAGAACAGCGACGAAATTTGAATTTGAAGCGTTTGATAGTTTTGTGTTGAATGATCACTTGGTTTAATTTCCTGGATCGGATGCGAATGCAGCCTTTGATGGCATCAAGCGACTGTTTATTGAGGACTGACGGGGATGCTGATTGCATGGGGTCCCGTTTCACTCGCCGCGTCTACTCGGAGCGTTAATTTGCACAGAGCACGTATGCAATGTTATAATGAACCAATTTCTATATAAATGTTTACTATAAAGGTAGATGCTGAAATAAAGAATTAAGATTTATAAGTAAATATCAACTGACCGTTATGTAAGCATAAGATATTAATTATTATTGATTTTAAAGGTAATTTAGATAATCTGGGGGCCACCCAAAGTATTTTTCGAATCGACAAATGTATGGAATTGACAATGAGATGCGTTAATTGATGTGCTTTTCGCGCTGAGATGTCGAACGTCATTGTCAGTTTCATACATTTTTGACGTTGGTTATAGAATCGCTTCGTAGGGAATGTACCTAGGTAACTCCCCTGTTTCTTTATAGGTCACAACATATGTAACTATGCTATTGAAGATGTATTAATTTAGAATAAAGTTGTCTATCAACAGTTCTCTTTTCTGCATAATACGAAGATAGCATTAAAAAGTTAAACAATAAGAAATTGGTTCCGTTATTTAAAAATCTTTAAAGTCTAAACAAAGCTCGAAGACTTTTCTACTTTTAAGAACTTTTCAACTTGGGTTCTATCTGGCGAGTTTCCAGTTTGTATTGGACATCGTCGTCGCTATAAGTTTCCGATCTAACTTCACTAATGTGGAAGAAATTAGGTAAATTCACAACATTTAATTTACACGTCTTGTACACTGCTTAAATCTTTTATACTCGTAAAAATTATAAAAACATTATCAATTTGAGGAATTTATTTTTAAAATTAGTTAGGAAAATGTCTCTTATATGATGGACGGAACGCTCCGAAGAAGTCAGACTTATAAAGTACATTCGCTACGAAGCAATTCTATAGCGAAAGACAGAAATGTATAGAACTGACAAAGACGTTCGATATCTCCCAGGTGACAATCACATGACTTATCGAATGTCAATGTCAATTTCATACATTTTTGTCGATTCCATCAGAGATATCGCTAATCGAAAACTACTTTGGGTAGCCCCAATACAAAGAATCTTAGGAAATATTAGATTAGAATATAATATATAAGATTTAAATGTGGTGTATGTTATAGAATAGATATATGCTTCAAAAACATTCTCTGACAAAACCGTGACTATACGAGAATATGCCAACTCTAGTCTTCTTCCTTTACCCGTCTTTTTCTAACAATAAAGCGGAAATTATTATCCTTTTTCTATACTTCTTTTGCTCTGTCCCTTAAACGTATGTCTAATATCAATAATCATTTCGCTATTTTAGCGACATAAAGTGGTAAGAGAATAATAAAAATTGTTTGTTTTATTTACCATTCCATTTAAGTTGCTCTATGTTCTATTTCCTTGTCATTGTTTAGCAACCTCGTTGTCGGAGAATTTCCACTTTAAAACGGGCGGAATCTCTTTTACATTATTTTAAGTCTTTGTATTACGACAGTACTCGACCGGTGTTTGCTGCTTCTTCAATATTTAGTTCGGAAAAAATACTTTTATTAAAAAATATCTTTGAAATAGCACGTAGCGAAGATCCAGTTGTAGCAACGTCTATAATACACAAAGTACAAAGTACATAATACAATTTCACCGAGGTTCATAATACAAAAAGCCGAGATATAAGATTTTTTTTTATAAGAAAAGGGGGCAAACGAGCAGTGGGAACACCGAGATGATCATCGACGCCCATGGACATCTGCAATATTAGAGGAACCACGGATGCGTTGCCGGCCTTTGTGGAGGTGATTTTTGGAGGTGGTGATTGTCACCCCTAAACCACGTAGATACTAAAATCGTAGACTTGCGTATCCTTGTGTAAGAGCGAATAAATTGTCTATATTCGATATTTATGGGCTATTTTATATTTGGACCAAATTACATAGAGTTACGGAGGTCGCACAAAGTACTTTTCGATTGGCGATATCATGAATTTGATGGAAACGACAAAAATGTATGAAACTGACATTGATATTCGATAAGTCATGTGATTGTCAGTTCTATACATCTTTGATATTCGCTATAGAATCGCTTCGTAGGGAATGTACTGTGGGTTAACCCCCAGATCGTTTTAATTTCGGAGATTATACTTTTACATTTACTGATTTTAAGTATAAAATGTTAGTAGGTATTGTATTGCGTTGTCTTATTTTTAATCGACCTCAGAAGGTAATCAAGAAAATAATTTTGTTTTTTCTTTATTAAAATCGTATTCTTTTATTTCTAACTTAACTTTTCTAACAAACAATTCTTACAACATCATTAAAGTTTTATACGAATGCGAGAGGTATTTTTTTTTATAAAATAACTAACTCCCAACACACCGTCTTGCACTCTAGCACGGAAACAAATAATTGTACTCAGAGATAGTTTATCGCTTCAAGGCGATGCTGGAGAAAAAACTCGCAGTAAGTATAAGCGTTGAAACTTTAGTTCAATTCCAATGCTTATACTTACTGATACTTACGACTTGTGTAAGGTAAACTCCGTGGAAATGTCGATTGTATAAGTTTGTATTTATAGACAGCTGCAGAAAAGATCTGTGGGCTTACCCAACATGCTTTTCGATCGGCGATGTCGCTGATGGAAACTACAAAAATGTATGATGCTGACATTGACGTTCGACATTTCACACATGACAATCACATGATTTCATCGAATGTTAATGTCAGTTTCATACATTGTTGTCGACTCCATCAGCGATATCGCCGATCGAAAAGTACTTTGCGTAGCCCCGCAGCTGGCCGCTTGCTCGTTTTCCACTTTATAATGTAAAATATAGGAGTAGATTCATAGACTCCTTGATTTAACTGAAGGGAAGAGAGCGTATAGTTTAATATTTCCAAAAGCTTATTTCGTGAGGACGAGGTAACAATATATAATTACCAGCTCGCAACGTTGAGGAAACTGTTCCATTCATTAACGAGGTTTGCCCGAAGTCGTACGGGCGTTTTTTTAACGTGCGGTCAGCTCTTATTTAAACGCTCTTTTTTTATGCTCAAAATGCAAACGGCGCTATAAAGACAGTTGTAATGATCGAGTTAAGAACTTGTTCAGTTCGGAAATATTTTTCATTAACCAATATACTATAGAACCGTCATTGAAACGCATTATTCTATTAAAATGTTTTAACGCGCGTTAGAAAAGCGCCCGTGTGAATTTGGGTTTTCTCGCGCTAAAACTTAATTGTTCTCGGAAAATATCTAGCTTCCCAGATATTAGTTTTTATTAAGTGACAGTTTGAATATAGCAATAAAGTATCTATTAAACATGTAGGTAGTCTTGTCTAGTGAATAATTATATTTTAATATCTCTTCCTGCTTCTAATAAACGTTTTATTAAATTATCACCTCTCCTTTGACTTTGTCTCTACCTTTATTATCATGCAGTAACTAAAAAGGGACAAAATCAAAAATTAATATTAAAAATCACAATTCTTTAAATGTAGACGTCTATTGCAGGGCAGTAATTACATTAGCAAATAAAATGCTCTTCTCCTGCCGCACGCAGACTTATCACTTTTATTGTAGGTATAACTGCACTGAGAACTTTTAGTGTGCATTTAAAGACTCTGAGTGCGCCAGTTCTTATCATCCAATACACATTATAACTCCTTATCAAATTATCTACTGAGGTAAACTAATCGTGAACAAATGTCATGATACTAGTACTGTTGCTATCTCTGTTTTCAAAGAGGATGAGAGGGATAGCAAGATTTTAATACAGGTGTTGAGACAATGAATCAAAGTTAGCCCGTATTCGCATCGGAGCTTTGAAACGCACGGAGTTGACGTTTTTTAATGCCCACGAACATTTAAAATCACTCTTGTTTGATTCGGCCTACGGACAGAATGCAAGATAAAAAACCGTCGCGTTTTTAAAGTGTATGAACAGATACATTTACAGAAAAGCTTTCGGTCTCTTAACGCGCGTTATAAAAGCGCCCGTGCGTGCGAATGCGTGCTCATGCAGTTTAACGTGGTATTCCATTGTTCAATTGACTATTATTTAGCCGTGTCGGGTGTTAGAACTGATTTGGATATATAAATGTTGAGTGAAGCTTAGCATCAAGCTTTAATTTAAATTCAATTTGCTTCAGACTACTGAGTGATCGGATTCCAATGCATTGTCATTACATCATTTAATATTAACGTTTATTCCAATACGTTAAAGTCTAATTTTTCTTGCACCGTTGTACTCTAGTACTGCTATTATAATTCGCGCTTCCTGATGGAATAGAATTCTCCTAATTCTCGATCTATCATTTAAGAGGTTTGTTATTAAATTTTACAAAACATTATAAAAATATGTCTTCCCTCGTAGTTCTTCTTAATAATATGATAAAAAATGAGATTGTTTAGATGGATGGACGCATGTTTGTTAGAAGGTATGTCTTGCTGAACGAATCTCAATTTAGTTCAGTATAGGTAAGGATTATAGTCGAGAAGAACACATTGGTTATATTTTTATAAAAAGTATTAGCTGTTGTGCGCGACTTTGTCCGCGTGGAATTAAATAATATGTTACTCGGGGATAATGTAGCTTTCGAATGGTGAAAGAATTTTTGAAATCGGACAAGTAGTTCTTGAGTTATTTCAATGCATACAAAAATTCAAAAAATACAAAGTTTATCTCTTTAATATTAGTATAGATTGCAGCAGTCAGTAAATATAAAACTTTAAAATAGAAAAATACATTGATACATGTCATGGGATTCGAACTCAAGACCTGCAATGTTACAGGTCAAGTGGTTAACCCCTAAGCCAACTAGGTGTAGGACATAACTCTCGCTCGGATGTTACGCCTTATCCCGTACGGAATTTAATTTGGTCTGTATACTCCAGACACCTTAATGAACAGAACCATCTTCAATTGTTTTTTATACTAAAACTAGCTGTTTTGCTCGACTTCGTCCGCGTGGTATTAAATAATATGGCCTATGTTACTCGGGGATAATATAGCTATTTAATGGTGAAAGATTTTTTGAAATCGGTCCAGTAGTTCTTGAGTTATTTCAATACAAACAAAAATACAACATTTCAAAAATACAAAGTTTCTCTCTTTATAATAATAGTATAGATAACGCTAGTTCCAATATTTATTGGATTATTATTTCATAAGAATTTGTTTTTCTAGTTTTAGTAGTGAACCGAATACTAAGTTTAAACTAGCTTTGTCTCTTATAGACATTTAATTTTTTTTATTAACATATTTTACTGTCTTACTCCTGTTTTCGGTCTGACACATTATCAAATGAAATGAATTTTATTATTATTTTCCAAAGCACATCGACATCTATAGAGTCAAAAATAAGTTTTTCACTTATATGATGTATCGAATATTTACCCGTCACATAAGATCTATAATTTGACGCGTAATATTTCTATGACCAGTTTTCGATCGTAGAAAGAGAAAATTATAGAAGTGGTCATAGCGTATACATAAGGGGGACACACATACGGCATTAAAGCAATTTCATCTCTTTTGGTTACAATCCCATTAGATACGTAACAAAAAACCGCATACGGAGAAAGGGACCAAAGATCTATGTCGCTGTCTTTATTAATGAGTCTCACAAGCTTTCAGAATGATATATTAATGTCAGATCCAGTTGTTATTCATTTATGTTTTCGATTGATAGACAGACAATGATATCTAACCCGGTGGGCATATGTCAAACTAAGTTATGACAGCTCGCTTGCGCCTCCCTGTCAATGTCAAGAAACTGTCCTATGATACTTGTATGTACTGCAACCGTCATGTCATTTTTTAGAATTGTATTTTGTTTTGCAAGTTACTTATACAACTCTGCAGGAATTGAACGAATAGAGATGTTTTGGCTACATCTAGATATAACATAATCGAAGTTATGCTTGTTAAACTGCTATGAAGGAAAACACTTTTTTTGTTACTATAATTTCTTATAAGATATTTTCTATTTCGAGCGGTCTACAATACCAATTGCAACATGGATGAGTACATTTTCACTGTCCGTCGGGACGGCGTATATGGAAGAATAGTATTATAGTACTTATACGGCACCCTCCGCAGTCGTGGATCGAAAGACTTTTACACTTTAAATGTCTGTTTCTGATGCAGATTTGAGGTTTATCTTTCCAAGCGGGAAATTAGAACGTGAGAATCTAATTTCGGTACATTGTTTAATGATGTCATCGGACGTCGAACCCATGACTAGTGTTATGTTTTTCATAAATATCGTCCAAATATTTCTGCCGGATTGCAATTTTATTTTAATAATTCTATCATTAAATCAACTGTTTATTACAGATACACACATTAATACACAACCGTGTACGTATGTAGGGGTTTCTGTCGATTCCTGAAACTGTAACTAAACTTTACGGAATAATTTTTATTTTATTTTAACTTGTAACAAAATTCAAAAGCGGGACAGTAGGATACCTCTCCTTCTATCGTAAAGGTAAAATCCCGCCCAATGTTGAGCTGGAGTGCGTTTACCAGCTCTGGACAATGCATGTCGGCTGCGACAGCAATACGGAACTCCGCCCGCCGACCGCCGTCACCCGCCGCCCGCCGCCCGCCGCCCGCGGCCCGCCTCAGCATCAGCGCTCGCGGAGCCGGCTCATTCGTTCGCTCGTCGCTATCCGACGCGGCAGTAAGCGAACATTCGCTCTCTTATCGAAAATGTGGCTCTGTCTAAAGATACTCATTTTCTTAAACTTAGTAAACTTCGCATTCTGCGAAATACCATGCCCGGCTAAATGCCAGTGCATCCGGAACGCGGTCAGGTGTCTCCATCAGGACCTGCAGGCGATTCCGAAGACCCCGACGGATGCCCACACACTGTAAGTATTTAAAACTTTTAGTGAACTTTTTGCGAGCGGTTTGTGCGCGAGTAGAAAACTTTGCGAAAGATTCTGTCGCTTGTTTTAGGCTGGCTGTGTCTGCTTTGCGAACAACCGGTCCTTGCAATTCCCTCACTCGTATTTAAATAGCCCCATACTTAATCCACGGTGCAAAGTTAGGTGCCCGGGCAATGCCCTAAGTTACTTACGACTAATACAACTTTGTGGTTCATGATTTAATGATTATTTTAGTTAATAACTTTTAAAGTGTCATATTATTCCGACTAAATTCTTATAACTGACTTTTTTTTATTAATTTTTCTACACATCTATTTTTTTATGTTTTAAAAGGCAGTTTTTTAGGATTGGTAAAGTTATTGAAGATATTTAAAGCAGATGTGAATTATATTGCTTAGATGTTTAAATAAAAATAGTTTAAAACTGCCATAAAAGCTCGCGCCGCGCACTACAGCTCGCAAAAGTTACAGAAATAATTACTTTAAGTTTTGTGACAATTTTCTACGTGTGTTTTAAATAGATTCTTTTTTATTATCACTTCCTTTATTCGGAATAAAGAAAAATCAGTTTGTAAGGATACAAACTGATTTTTAAACCTGAAAATAAATGTCCGTATTCCGTTCGAAAAAAAAAATGCATTAATTTTATAAAAAAAAACATAATTTCTTTTTTATTTAAATAACGCAAATTCCTAATAAAATAAAAACTAATACAATAAAAACATATTTATATGCTTAAACTTTATTCAAAGTGCCGTTAAAACGCATTTTTTAATGAAAATCGTCCAAAATAAGTTGCCGACGGCAAAAAAACGTTAAGACATAAATAGTTAAGCATTATTTTATAATTTGTCGAAATGTTGCAACATTTAAATTAGGATTGAACAATTTATTGCGTTATTCTTGAATTTTTGATCGTAAATTCGACCTCGAACAGAGGAAGTACGATTCAATGACAACTTTATCTATTCATTAACCATACAATCATTGTCAAATAAGTTAAAACTTTATAATACATCAAAAGAAACATATTAACAACTGTATCTTAAATAACACGAATAATTTTATAATTTAAAGAATACTCGTAACTATTAAAAAAACAATATTGGACTTTTCTAGTAGAGATTGTTTAAGGTAAATATAAAAATGGAACCAAATGGCAGCTATTTTGAATCAAACAAAAAAAGAATCTCGTAAATCGGATTAGAATTCGCTGCGTTTGTACATACCTTAAAAAACTCATTGACTTGATAACCTTCTTGTGTTGGAAGTCGGTTAAAAACTGATTAACTTTGGCTAGATGTAAAGTAAAATTACTATTTATTGGTTATAAATGAATTTAAAATTAATAGAACAAAGACAACACTATTTAAAAAAGAAGTAAGAGGTTTAGAGTAAAAAAAAACTACATTTATCTACAATATCTAGTAGGTACGTCAAAACTTATTTGAAGTTAGACAGTTGCTGTTCTAACTTTCTTAATTTTGGTAAAACACACGACCCTTTGTTCAGAATATTTTATTAGTCGGAATGCGGACATTTTTCTTTAATATCCATAAAACTATTGTACACTTGCTAGTACCTTTATAACAGGGAAAGAAACATATAAAGTAATTGTAGAAAAGGGGATTAAGTTTTTTTTGACTTTCGGTCATTGATAAATTAAAACTAAAGATACGGCATAACGACGCGTTTTGTACTTACTCGAAATAAAGCGAAATGCCTTGTCCTGTGATGTAAGTAGTACGGCAAATTATTTAAATTTAGAAGAAATGAAATGTCTTCTTTTTTATGATTAAGTTTTAATTATGCTATCTTTTTCCAACCGCTTGTCAATCGTTTAATAAATATAAAATGCGTGTGTGTTGTGGAACAGTTTTTTCCTTTGATTTATATAGCTATAACGGTTTTATGGTCTGAAAATTCATTGCTTATAGTATTTATTTTGACCAATAATCCACTGGTTACATTAAAATGTTGAATAGTTTGATAGCGTTTATATTACAATGATATAATTTAAATATTATGACTTTATTGTGATACGAAGCTGATAAACGTTGACCGTGTTCGTCAGGTTCCGGTCGATATTAACTTATCAAAAGTTACGAGTATTTTTGGTCGTTATGAAGATATTTTTATTGCGAAACTGTATTTAATTTTTATGGGTTACTAAGTATTACTAGTAACATATTTCGAAAGAATAACCTCTCAGGTTTTTACTTCATCAAAATATCTCGCTCTGTGTGCGGGTTTCTTTAAACATGTATGGGGTCGTACACTGCTTTCGTTGGACGTGAATAAAACGTTGGATGTGCGAAAGGCCTAATGCTTCGCCGAGAATTCATACGATTATAAGTTCGAACTTCATAACAATTCTTGTCAATAAAATAAAAATGATTGCTTAAGTCATTACTTTGGCTCAAGAATTTGCTTTTGCTCGTTTATAAATACGACGGTAAGTTTCGGAACTATATAAAAGCATCCTATAGGATACAAAACAAACAAGCGTTTATTTTTATATGAACGTCGGTCGCGCAGTTGTGTAAACATCCGTGCCCTTTATACCCTTCACATTACCCTTACTAAAATAGCATTTCAAGGACTTTCAAGTTTTAATTTCAATAATGACATCCACGTCACTTATGATCAATCAATCTGATACGAGGGATATCTTTTTGGGACTTATTTTTTAATGGTCATGTTAGACTTTAACAAATCAAATCAAGTCTCTCAGCTACACTTAAATACTCCGTTACGTAAGCGTCGCTTAAAATCTAAATGGAATAAAAATTAAATGAGATCGCCGTAAAAAAGGTTAAGCGTGTACTTAAGACGTAAGAATCTATTACATATTAAGTGGCGTTTGAACATCCGGGTGTTAGTGTGGCTGTTAGAAGAACTTACTGTTGGTTATTGTTTTAATCGGAGATTCAAGTAATACAACAACAACAATACAATTCACGCCCGTACCCAGAGGGGTAGGCAGAGACAATGGATCTCCATTTGGCACGATCCTGACATACCTCTCTCGCTTCTTTTAAATTCATATATCTACGCATACACGACGGTTACGCGTGCTCTTAATACCGGCCTTCTTGAGTAATTCCTCAATTTGACCGATATTAGAAAAAGTTATACTTTAACTAGAAAAACAAACTGATTTTAATGAAACCATTATGAATATTGTCTACGAAATAATAGAAAAAAAGACTAAAAATATCTGGAAGCAGTAGCGTTTCGGTGTGCGTTGCATAAATAATGAGACCGCAGTTTTGTGCTATTGTTTTCTGTAAGACTTAGGTCGCATTCTCAAGCACGCTTTTTTAACATCAGCGTTTTTTCAACGCTCACCTCATTACGAACACTTTAAAGTCTCTCTTGTTATTTCTTCCAGCGCTAAAAATGAAATCCTGCGAGTTTAAAGCGCCTCCGTGTGAACAGATATATGGGAATGCATTTGTTCTATATCAACGGTTTTTAGTACGCGTCAAAAAAGCGCTCGTGTGAATGCGGGCTTGTAAAAAGTGGCGGCCAGTGTATTATCAGCCTTTTATTTAAAAGTTATAGTCAAACCGTACCAGAACATTATTTGATAGTAACTACTACAGATGGTAATTATTTCTTACGGAATTGTGTGAACTTATTTAAAATACAGTCGAGAGCATTGACTCCGGGTTACTTAAAAACATGTAAATCACGGAAACTAAGAAATCTAGCTTAATATTATAAATTGTGTTTACTAGAAAATAAAATATTTACAGTCAAAACTGGATTAGTCAAACCTCTTTAAGCGAGACAAATATTCGCTCACTTATCTAAGTTCGACTGTACTCATCTTAAATACTCTTGGAATTAATGTGATATCAAAATAACCCTAACTATATTAGTCTCCGAGATTTATTTGTTTTTAAGTGACCCGGATTTATTGCTCTCGAGTGTAGTTAATGTTTGGCTCTTCGTACACAAGGTACTTCGTACAAAAAGCGTCCGTGCGAATGCACGCTTACTGGCGTATTGAAAACCGCATTGATTTTAAATTAAAAGCTAAACTATCTGCAAGTGATAGCTCTAACACGCTGCAACGGAAATTAGAAGGAAATATAATTTTAACTGCAGCGATTTTCTATTATATAGGAATTAGAATTTAATAAATAAGCGACTTCCAGTAGCTTGCGTGCGTTGAATTAAAAAATACTGGCCGTTTTCGAGAACAATCTCTAAATTTTAGGTAACCCTTAACGCAATCAAATGTCACTTAACATTACTTTCGTTTTCACCATCAGTTAAGTGTCAGTTTAGACCGCAAGGGATCCGTTTGATTTGGAGAGATCCGTAAGCAAAATACACCTAACTATTTTAGGGGTTGGTTGGTGAAAACGAGCATAAGTTCGCTATCCAGAAAGTAATCTCTGTTCCTAAGTTAATGGTCCTTTTTATCCATACTGGAGATAAGTGGTAGACATCCATACATCCATATGGCACAATCTTTTGGGCTTTGTATAAAGATTTTAAAATAGTCAGACATCCGTTATTTATTTAGGTAATCTCCTCCTTCGCAGATTAGTTATTTTAGGATAAGAATATAAAGTTATACTTGAACGAATTAATTTCTATTCCTTGAACCGTTTTCAGCAACCCACACTCTTATCGGAAAAAGTAGCTTAATTTTTTGCTTCGTAATTTTACTTCTACTAATATTAAAAATGTGAAAGTTTATGTGTGTTTATTCGAAGAAATCCCGGATCTCGATGAAATTTTGTATAGATATAGGACATAATCAGGAAGAAATAGGACATATACCCTACTTACTACGTTTTGTTTTAATCCGGGACGTAGTCGCGGGCGACAGCAAGTAGGCTATAATCCTGTTTTAACCAATTTACTTACGTCTTAATTAGTTTATGATTTAAAATCTTTATTATTACCATTCATACCAGAATTAAAAAATCCTCAATAAAAGTTTAGTATAGGCGTTTCGCCAGTGGAAGCATACATTTAATAAAAATATAATGAATAATAACTCTAATTTTGATAATGTAACGTTCGTAAATAAATGACACCAGTTCTACTCGTAATCCTTCAAACCGGCCCTTTTAAACTACCTAGAAATCCTACTTAAGTATGGCTATAATTACTTCAAGTATAGTTCTTCGAAGTGCTATTGGTTTTTATGCGGGTTAAAATAATATTTATAATACGCATGTTATTGCCTACGGTCTGTGATGTCTCTGAGTGTTTCGAGCATCACGCCATGAGTGGTGACAGACGTCACTTTGTACAATATGCGGTTCGAGTGATGCTCGAGACATCCAGAGACAGCACAGATCATAGCCAAATCCAATACACCACAATACTATTGATGGATTCCGAGTATTGAATTTCCAAAATATATTTAAAGTTAAGCGCTACTTAAATTATAAAAGACTTTTCTTAGATTTTTTATAGAATTTGGAGTTAATGAGTGATGTAATTTAAAACTCTAATACAAATTTGAATGACAATGCATTATTTGGGCACTAAGGTACTTTTTAACCCAAAACGGTTCCCGTGGATTTGTTTTACTTTTAAAATGTTAACTCAGTAATGAAGTCACTTTTTTATTTATTTTAATTTCACGCGGACAGTCGCAGGCAACGGCTAGTCTATAATTGGACATAGCTGACTCAGACTTGACACGGAAAACTAATTAACATCTTGCTCAATAACTTTGTGGCGACTAAGTAAATATTTTATATTTGTATATGATTTTTAGCGATAATTATTATGACAGATCGTTTTTAATTATCAAGATGAATTTCACACTGTCTTCGAACCACGATTTTAATTTACAATTACAATCAATAATATTAATTGTTATTTTCGCTTACATCTCGAAATCTTTGGCATACAGCAATAATACCTATATACAGCGTGTCCCAAAATTCAACGATAAGCCAGTGTTAGTGCATCACCAGATCGGTACCTAGATAGGGAAAAATAATATAAAAAACCAGGTATTTTAGTTTCAAAGTTATGTTATCAAAGTACAATTAAATTTAAAAAAAGTTAACAGAACTTTGAAACCAAGAGCTGCATTTTTTATTATCTTCCCTATGTAGGTACCGATCTAGTGATGCACTGGCGCTGGCTTATCTTTGAATTTTGGGACACGCTGTCTAAAATTGAATACCTCTCAACTTAATACCTCTAAAAACGCATCGAAGCACGTAAGCTAAATTCCAGCTTAATGTCCGTACTAGTTCGGGAATTGTAAAGTTTACGTGAAGCAAATCCGGGAAGCACGAATAGTGAATTTCCGAATAGCACGCATTCCTAATTTCTGATCGGAAGCGAGTTGATTTTGGCTTAGTTTATTACGAACACTATTTTGGAAGCTTGGCTACCCGATTAAATATTATTAGCTTACCCAATGGCTTCATTACACAGAATTCGCGATACAAACGGAGATTTGGTTAGAGAAAAAATATTAGTTTCCTTAATATATTGTTAGTTATCAGTTTATTGTTATAGTGAAGGAAAACATCTTGATGAAAACTGCACAAATGACTATCGCTAATAAATTCAAAGATATGTGTGAAGTCACCCAAATTACGCGCTAATCGTGGAGTTGCGGAAAAATCCAGCCCATTATACCATTATGGTTTTATTTTTATAGAGTAAAGTATAAGTCTGGATTCACACGGACGTTTTTTTAACACCCTCGCTTTTACGATCGCTGTAAAATGACTCTTGTTTCGTTTGCCTAGCGCTCATAGTGATACACTATTTGATAAACATATAAAAGCACCTCCATGTGAACATGGGAATGCATATGTTCTATATCAACGCTTTTTAAGCGCGCGTTGAAAAAACCCTCGTGTGAATGCGCGGTAAAACTTAAAACATTTGTTACGGATAAATACTATCGCCTGAAGCACTCCCTGTACTAATATATATTTTACTCATGTGACCTAAAAAAATCTAATCGTATAGCGATTTATTTACAAAGCTTTGTTTTTTTATACAACACTGGCTGGCAGAGACAAGTGGCTAGAAAAAAGTATAATATTTGTTCGAGTATTTATTAGCTGCCAGCAAGAATTAGATTAAATTGTTAATATATTCTCAAAGTAAATAGTTAAACTCAATAAATGTAAGTCATATTTATTTGTCCGTGTAAATACGAATAAGATTAATTTATTTTAGACTGGCCGTGGCTCGCGACATCGCTTGGAATCAGAAAATATAACCTATGTTAGGATAGTATTGCTACGAAGCGATTCTATAGCGGATGTTAACAATGTTTAAAACTGACAATGGCGTTCGATAATCACGTGACAATCTCATGACTTATCGAATGTCACTGTGAGTTTCATAAATTTTTGTCGATTATATCGGGGATATCACCAATCGAAAGATACTTTGAGTAGCCCTTCAGTAGTTCTTAAGTTACTTAAATATGTACAAAAATACAAAATTTCCCCTTTATAATATTAGTATAGATTAAGATTTGTTGTTTAACTTTATTTAGACTAGTATTTTTTAATAATCTTATTGGTAATTGTGACAAAAACCATGCTATACAGCTAGTGTAGAACGTAGAATTCAGGTCGAATATGAATTATGAAACGCATTCGCTGGATTTAGACGCAATTAAGCTCGACAGAGGCTGTTCTACTTTCTTACTGTCGCCTTAGCACAATAAGTAAGTATCCAAGACAAATATCATGTTTATCATCACATCATTAACACCAGTTCACTATACGTCCCCACCGAGGGGCTCGGAGCTTACCCTAAGGGATGACAAGGCCATAGTCAACTATGCTGGCCCAGTACGGATCGACTTCACACATATATTTTTTCTTCGCCGATATGTGCCTGCACAACGTTTCTCTTCACCGTAGTAGCGTCGGGTAAATATGTACATTTGAAATTCGAAAATCGAAAAACACATTGGTACAAGGCAAGATTCGAACTCGGGACCTGCTAATTTATAAAGACTAAAATCTTCGTCTTTTAAAATGGACTCAAAGATGAAACTGACCGTCTAAAAACCAAACTGATTGATCAGCCCACAGTTTTAACAACTAAGTAAGTACTTACTAGGTCTTGGAAATCGACGAAGATAAGCAAATTCATGGTAAAACTATTTTTAATACAAATACAATCTATATCATTATATTTTTTTAAATCTTCTCCCAAGATGAAGTTGAAGGCATAATAAACTTGTATAAAAATGTAAAACTTTACAATTATTGAGTCATAAAATGTTGAAGTTTTATCTTAAGAGGTTATCATTTTGGGTCATGATAATGTTAGTGAAACTTAAATGTTAAACTAATTACTACTATAACTAAATGCGAAATTTATGATGGATGGACGATTCGGAGGTATCCAGAACGGTTAAACGGATACCGCTGAAATGCACAGATATAGAATAGGCTGGAAGAAAACATAGGATACATACTTATTATTTCATTTATTTACGTGCGGACGGAGTCATGTCATATTATATTTTATACGATAATAATCTCGTATCTTTAACTTAACGTTTTAATTAAACTTTTGATAATATTTTGAGTTCAGTTCCCGAGTTCAGTCATATTTACGCTTATATTTTAGTCATGTTTTAAAAGCAAACTTAAAGCAAAGTCGAGTTCTAGTTAACAAGAGAAGCCATCAACCTCGTTATAGTCATTCTAATATCACAATAATGGGCCGAATCTGCAAAGATAATCCCGGCTCAAAGCCCCTCGGGCAAGACCCGGACCGTTACTATCACAGGACGTTAACAGCAGGTCTTACATCATACTGAAGATTAACTAAGGATTATTTTGTAATGAAGTCATGTTTTGAGTTTACAAATCTTTCAACTTTGTTTACTCTTTTTGAAATTTTCTTATCTTTGTTACCGATTACATAGACTTTAATTTTTTTTTATAAGAAAAGGGGGCAAACGAGCAGCGGGAACACCGAGGTGATGATCGACGCCCTGCGACATCTGCAATACCAGAGGAACCACAGATGCGTTGCCGGCCTTTTAGGAGGTGATTGGAATGTGACAAGGCAGTAAATACTGAAAGTGCTCATTTAGACTAAAGAGCGGTGGTTCAGGGGTTTATTTCTTGACTTGTAAACTGCAGGTCCCGAGTTCGAATCCCGCCATGTACCGATGTGTTTCGATCTTCATATGTACATATTTACCCGACGCTCTTAGGTGAAGGAAAACATCGTGATGCAACCGCACATATCGGCGAAGAAATTCAAAGATATGTGTATTCAAGCAAAATACGCGCTAGTCGTGGAGTTGCGGAAAATGGAGGCTATCATGAGTCGAAACCTTTTTAACCTTTATAAACCATTTTAATATTTTAAAGTTTTTATGTTTGTCCACTGTTCCCTAAACCACTAGATATATATAGTATAAACTAATTATGCTACTAGCTATCGCCTGCAGCTTCGTCCGAATAGAATTAAAAATCAATTTAGTAGCCTATTTGTTGTTACTATAATATATCTAATATCTATGTTTAAAATATCATACAAATTATAATTACATGTTAATTTACATTCATAGATATTTTGGCATTATAACGAACCTGATATTGTTCCTATGGAAGTATAGTATGTACTCCTCCATAGATCTCGGCCGTCATATCAGAATTTAATCCTTTCTTACCTGCTTCCATCCATGCTTCTTACTAAAATTAAATTAAGTTTCTTGACAAGATATGTCTACTTACATTACTCGTTAAGAATTTCCTTGCTTCCTAACTTAGCGCTTCGGTTTCCAAGTATTAAGTTTCTATATTAATTAAGTTACACGTCTTTATTAAGCACGTATGCATTTACTTGTTGCATTACATGTTTTAGTTTGTCTAAGTCTACTTTGTTACAACTTTGTTATTTTAATGAGTTGTATCCGTAAAGTGGGGTAGGGAGAGCTAACATAATTATAGAGGTTTCTCTCTAATCTAGGTTTCTCGCTTATAGAGGTAGCTCGTCGGGACCATAGTATGACTTGTGCTGGGTTTCGATCGGTAGCAGTTTAATAACTCTTTATTAAATTATTTTTAGAAGACTAGAGACCCGCCCCGACTTCGCACGATGCTGATATTGAATACACAACTTCTTTAAATAGTATAAAACAACGTTAACAGTTTTTCTGTACTGTATTTAGTATCAGCATTGCACCCGTGCGAAGACATGCCGGGTCGCTAGTTATACATACAAATATAAATAATTTATTGATAATATAAATTACACGTCTTTTGAAGAAAAAATAATTGTGCCAGGTTATTAAAAACTAACAAATAATATAAAAACAACATGGCACTAGTGAAGCTAAAAAAAATCTTCTACAGAATAAAAGGTTTTCTGTAGCAGACAAGAATTTAGTTTTGCCCTAAACGAAGCGAGGCTGGAAGCCGCGGTAAATAAACTTTCTTCTTCAATCACTCTATCTATAAAAAAACCGCATCAAAATCCGTTGGGTAGTTTTAAAGATTTAAGCATACAGGGATATAGGAACAAAGAAATCGCCTTTGTCTTATACTGTGTAGTGATAAATTATATTTTAATTTGTACCTTTAAAATGCTACTTAATTTACGTATTATTCTTAGATATTAAAACTGAATGGTGTTATGGATTAAAGATCGAATGTCCACGGTTGTCTATCAAATAACTGTCGAATTAGTGTGTGCATTGAAGCCTCCTCCCATATCTCTCGGCAACGGAGGCTTATTAGAAT
This sequence comes from Papilio dardanus tibullus, assembly GCA_013186455.1. NCBI lineage: Eukaryota > Metazoa > Arthropoda > Insecta > Lepidoptera > Papilionidae > Papilio > Papilio dardanus. The sequence goes on along the minus strand of QDHC01000554.1, from coordinate 105,989 downwards.
TATTGACGGCTTATACTGGATTCAACGGGGCTAGGGTGTTCGATTTACAAATGCCATTCCTGATTTCCATTAAATTCAACAGATTATGCTATTACGAATTCATATTTGGAAATAAATATATCATATTTTATTAAATTAAAATAAAATACATAATCGCTTTCTTTTAATAGAGTCTTTTTTAACGCTGGTCTTAAACTGGCAGACATTCAGTGTTTTAACTCTATAGTTAAGACCGACGTACACACGTCAATTTGAACTGTACAGTTCTTAGTTTTGCCAACACACGTCAGATTTAACTGCGCAGTCGAACTCTACAGTTAAAACTGAGCTTCTGTAGCTGGCTTTACTGTCTTATATATTGTGTATATGTGCGGCCAACGGCCATGTTCTTTTATATCATACACAAAGGAAATTAAAAAAAAGTAATGTTGAAATAATAAAAACGGACACAGCACGTCGCGTACAGATGTCCGCTTCCGGCGTCGTAGTACCTTAGCTTTAATCGTTGGAATATAAATAATAAATATCATTTATCATAATCTTTATATTATTTAACATTGTTACTTTATAATGAACCTTATTCCGAAAAAAATAAAGCTTACATTTCATAATTATTTGCAAAATATTAAACGTATTTAGTTCATTGAAATTTAATACCTAGTTATAATATCATAAAGTCCAATACTCTTTTTCGTATTGAAGACTGCTGTTAAAAATATAAGGTCCCCTGTACACAAGTCTACGAATATCTGCGTAAACATAGAGACAAATTCATATTTGGATGGCACGACAATAGGTGTTGAGAAATAGTCGAGAGAAATATTTTAGCGTGTCTGTGTAAAAATATACATTCAAGTGTTGTCCAAATAAGAATATGCGACGGTGAGAGGACGTCTGTGGATCCCAATTATAGCTCGATTCAAATCCATTGATGCACAAAATAAGTGTCTATCCACACTACATATGTACAAAGTCTGGATATTTTAAATGATTTCTCAATATAACCAAAATCATTATCATTGCCCTTGTCCCCAAGGTGGGTCGGCATTGTATATACTTTTGTATCAGCCCGATTATATGGATTTATTACTTTTTTCATCATATCCCCTATCAAACTATTCAATTTTTCTTCAATTATTTTATTTCCTTACCTTGTTTTCCGAATAACATCGGAACTTTTTTTATATTTTATAAGAGCGTCGGTGGCTTATGGGTTTAGCACTAGACTTGTAATCTGCAGGCCTCGAGTTCGAATCCCGCCATCTACCAATGTGTTTTTCGATTTTCTAATTTCATATGTACATATTTACCGACGCTCTTAGGTGAAGGAAAACATCGTGATGCAAACTGCACGTGTCGTCGAAGAAATTCAACGAATTTTTATTGCGCATTTTGAGTGTCGGGCAAACGAAACAAGAGTGCTTTGCTTTCTATGAGAACCGTGAACACTGAGTTTTGACGCAACGAAAAGACAGATCTAAATTTGCATTCAGATTTTCGCCGTTCGAAAATATGCACAAACAGAATTCGAAAATTAAAACATCGATTAAGAATTAACACAGATTTTATAATCCTATCATGTTAGTTTGATGGCATGCATATACAATAAAATACATTTAGTATGTATTATATGCACATACAGCTTTGTCATACAAAATAGTCTTCGTCGTCCTGCATGTTTGGTCTATTTATATAGTATGCACACGACAAATTGCATCATACCTGCAAGGTAGCAAGTAAATACACACAACATGAACTGAGGAGAGTCACAACGTAATTTCATTTTACTGTATTAGCTTGCTTCCTGCTTTCAGAGGAAATGATATCTATAACTAACATGACATTGTATACTTAACGTGACCAGACATCCTGTATCAAACGGGACTGTCCGGTATCCTAGTTATGAGTACCGGTGTCTTCGAGATAAATTCTGGATCGCCAAATGGTCCCGTATTCTGAAATTACTGACTTTAAAAATGGTTTTATTTTTATTCTGTTTAATAACAAAGTTGAAATGGAATATGGAAAATAAATGTTCACGTTAAGTATATTATACTATAGAATATCTAAAGTCCTGCGTAAGCTAGCATTTCTCTTATTCCGAAAAAAAAAATTACTGCGATATACGAGGACCAATAAGTCGTCGATTATACGATACAGGAGGAAACTCGGAACTAAATAAGATTGACCAGGGGTCTCATTGGACCAAATTATGTATTTAACAAGTACCAGTAACAAGGATGTTCTGTATTTTTGAATACATTTTATGAATGTATCAGTACCAAACGTAGAAAGTACAACAGTAATAACGCTGATTATCGTTTCCGTATAAAGCGGTTAGTGACTTACTAAATCGCAATTCTTAAAATGGGGCTAATTGCGTTTTTTAATTTAACAGTAGTAAAATTATATATTTTAAAGTCTTCCCTCACTCTATTCAGTACGAACATGATGTTATTATGAAACAGTTTGCAACTGACATCTCTATTGAATTTATAAAATATTCGATTACGATGCTAAGAACTATTGTCTCGCTCCGTAAAATGGCCCATTTGCATCTATAAATAATATTAAAGCTTAAAGATTGTCAGTGTCGCTGTTCGTACAGTTTTAACCTAGGTACCTTCGCACACGAGGTAATGGAAATCGGCGATTGACTTGCACAATACAAAGTCTTCTGCCATTCATGTTTATGAACTTCTATAACATTAAAGAGTTTTTTATTAAAATCACGAGGTGTGTTTAAAACATGCGGAGAAAACGGTTTAAAACAAATGAAATGTGGAATTAATTATAGTCGATTTTCAACTGTTTCTAATCTTTAATTCACCTAACTGAAGGTACCCAATATTATTAATATTACCACAGTTATTTTAAACCTTTTAGGCATAATAAAAAACATACGAAAATCTTAAATTATATAAAATCACAATAAACATCTGTTACATTTGTTTTCAATTCTCGTCTGAAAATAAATGTGATGTTGGGACACGTAAGCGATTGTTTACGGTCGAATGCTTCTATATTCTATTCGTTGGTACAAACTTCAAATTAATGACAATAGACAGGCGTGGTTGGTTTGATTGAATTGTGTTATCTCGCATGGTATACTGATTTGTAAAAGAACTCTAATTTAATATTTATTACGATAAAAATAGATACAGCTAGCTAACAGTAGGGTTTTTTGGCAAAAAGTTGCATTAGCTTTTCTTCTAATTGAACTTTGTCAAACGTCAAACTTCATCTGTTAAAGAGATTCCATTAAAAAGGGTTATAAGATTTCGCTTATCGTATTATAATTTGAATAAAAAATGTAAACTAACTATATTTGTTTGAGTCATCGCATTCCGCAGCTGGTGGATGCACTATTTTTTATATGTTTTTTTTTGTAAACGTAAAATGTAGTGTACATGATGTTCTCGTGTCTCTTAGGAGATGCCCTATCACCTGAATCAGTTTTGACGTCGACTTACGGAACACCCTGTATAAAATATATGTAAATAATGATATATCATAATTTAAACTAAAATTCGTATATCATTAAATATCATGTAAATAAAGTGCATATCGAACGATAAAGTACAAATACTTCAGCTGAGTAAGAAGTGAGTCACAGATTAACCAACAGTCTAAACAGAACTGACAAATAGCTGATGTGTCTAATTTTAGCACGCAAATGTACACTAGTTTCACACTAGGGTACTAGGACGGCGAATAGTAGATAATAATACTGTTATTGTTTGAACAACGTCGAGACAAATCTGTACACTTACGACGGTAAGTCTACGATCACACGGGCACTTTTTCAACGGGCGTTAAAAAGCATTCAGATAGATCAAATGTATTTCCATGTAGGTATCTGCGGGGCTTACCAAAGTAATTTTCGACAAAAATGTATGAAACTGAAATTGACATTCGATAAAAATCATGTGATTGTCACGTGAGAGATATCGAACGTCAATGTCAGTTTCATACATTTTTGACGTTCGATATAGATTCGCTTCGTAGCGAATGTACTTTGGGTAACCTTCCAGTTCAAACGGCGCGGCGGTGCTTTTAAAATATGAGTTTTTATCGCGCAGCGTTGTATTTTGAACTAAACAAGAGTCATTTTATTGTGATTGTAATGAGGGAGGGTGTTAAAAAGGACCAACGCCGTCATTAAAAAACGGCCGTGTAAAAGTAAGCTAAGTGGCCCTTTAAATAGTGGTTATGTACTGGACTGTCTACTGCTCTACACAATTGTGCTACCTTAGTGTGAAACCATTGGTCTCATTCTTATTATCTTTTCCAATGAATTCAATTTTGTTTATTTGGATTTAATTTATTTGTTGGCACAATTACACGGCCTTGGTCCCAAATTATTGTTTTTCATTCCCTTTTTAACAACTCTATCATCACTACTTTTCTACTATACTAATATTATAAAGAGTCAAGAACTAACAGGTCGATTTAAAAAATTCTTTCACCATTAGGAAACAACATAATGTTATTTTATCTCACGCGGACAAAGTCGCGAATAGCTCACTAGCTATACATTTATAATGTACCCGGTGTCGTCCGCGACTTCGTTCCCTTAGAAATAAAAAAATTAACCTATGTTACTCGTATATAAGGTGGCTTTCTAATTGTGAAAGATTTTTTGAAATCGGCCCAGTAGTTCTGGAGTTATTTCAATACATACAGAAATACAAAGTTTTCCTCTTTAAAATCCTTATCCTTACATAGTATGAAACATTAACGCTTTTTTATGTTAGTCCCTATATACGAGTATGCTTGAATCTTTAAAACTACACAACGGATTTTGCGGTTTGTTTTAATAGGTAGAGTGATTCATAAGGAAGGTTTTTATATATAATACATTCACAATATAGTAGAGTAGCACTGATAGTATAGAGGTTATAAATATGATGCCGTGAATAACACATTTTTAGCGCTTACATTGCAAACGCTGCAGTATTTAGTATCAGCATTATACGGATTTGCAACCGTGCGAAGCCGGGGCGGGTCGCTAGTATTAATATAGATTAGTAATGATTGTGACTATAATATTTAACCGGGTATTAAAGTCTGCGTAGAGATTTAAATCTGTTTTTATTCAACGTATTCATTTCGTATCCATCACGATCGCGGATTAGTGTCGAGCGCGTGCATTCGAATTACAGCAAAATTTTAAAAACTTTTCAAACAAATAAAGTTCAATTTTACGAACCGCGTGATAAACATTTTTCAGGTCTGTTAAAATTTCGTTAGTTTACAAATATAATCCGCGGTTTACTGCATTCATTAAAATTGTTGCATAGCTAGCTGTTGCTCGCGACTTCGTCCGCGTGGAATTAATAAATAGCCTATGTTACTCGGGGATTATGTGGCTTTTTAACGATGATAGAATTATTGAAATCGGCCCAGTAGTTCTTGAGTTATTTTAATATATACAAAAATAAAGTTCTTTACCCTTTAGACTATAGACTATATTATGTTCCATCTTATATTATTCATGATTGTAATTTTTATACGTTTGTCCTAGCGTTTCTAAACCAGTAATACTGAATAAGGGTGCCTTTCTAGAACTTACTCATTTTACAAAATACTTTACGTTATTTTTTAAAAAATTGTTGCAATCTGTGACTTCAAGCTTGCATAGTCCTTGAGTTTAGTCAATCGAACTTATCTATGAGATAACCAGATCATCCGGGCCTCAGTGTCCACATATGTTATCCAACATACACAAAATACATAAATAGTGTACGACTATGGAACTTAAACCTTGTACCAGGGGGGTTACCAAGTACATTCGATACGTAGCGATTCAATAGCGACCGTCAAAAATGTATGGATCTGACAGTGACGTTCGATATCTCACACGTGACAAGCACATGACTTATCGATTGTCAATGTCAGTTCCGTACATTTTTTTTCGATTCCATCAACGATATCGCCAATCGAAAAGTACTTTGGGTGGCCCTTCAGAATAGCATTTTAGTAGGGTAGCAAGTAATACTTTATTCGAACAAAGGATTTACTAATCCACTCTACTGTCGCTGTTCGGACACGTTTAGTTACTAAATAACTTGCAACTCTATTAAAATACTATCTTAGTGCGTACAAGGGCTTACGGTGCGTGCATTGAAGATAATAATAAAGATTTATGCTAATAAAGGTCTGCAATAATCTTAAAAACATTAATTTGCCATTCATGACATTTTCCCTTTTAAAGTTGCGTAACATTTATTAAAAAAATGTAATAACAGAACTTTGAATCACTTCGGTTGGTAATCTCGGTTGATTTGATATATTTTTTTAAAGTAAAACACACCTTTCTACGTCAGTGTAAATTGAATTGGGTAAAAATAAAATATTGCCTCATACAATATTTATTAAAGTGTACTGGTCTAGTGCTTGAGTGAACGAGAGGTTCCAAGTATTGTGTATTTTATTCAGGTAAAAGTTAATAAAAATCAATCCACGACGCAGTCGGATGGAAACAAAGGTACTCGACGAGCGATGTAAGGATTTTCAACGATATTTCAGGCAATCGAATAATTTGTATTGTTATTCCGGACTTTGGTATTGAATTAATTCATTTTGGTGTATATACTGACCGATGTTACATGGCAAACATTACCTAACAGTACTGACTACACGAATGCTCGGCATGTAACGTGTTACGCTATGGATCGGGATCCGTAAAGCGGTAGACCTCAGTTATATCCACAAGATTTACTGATATACGATTAGATAGGACTCGTATGTATAAGCGAATGGGCATTAGTTAACCTGTCCAGTTGGGCAGTTTCCCGCAATCACGCGCTAAAGTTGCAGTAAATATTACTGAAGTTAACTTACATTCAGAGAGCTGATTTTCACATATAAAGCTCGAGGTACTATGACAATATTATTTGAAAGCAGTCAGACATTTTGAATGGGACAAACGGCCTACCAGACAATTGAAATGTCTCGAATTTAATTCACTTATAGTACATGTTAGTACTATGTAATGTTATATAAATTAAACTTGTGAATATAAGTGAGGTCTGCCGCTTCCAGGATCCTCCTCTATTCGTAGTCTCTTTATATTTAAAATAAATTAACTCTTACAAGATTTAATACGTATTTTTTTTTATAAAATAACGCTTAAACTGTTACAAAGTGACATAATAGTGTCGAGGAAATGAGATTTATGGTTTAAACGATTTTCTTGATTGAAAACGGTTTTATTAAATAACGCTTCGTATTTACATTGGCTATCGGATTCTGTAGAAATGGTTGCTTTTAAGCTTGGAAATAGATTTGAATAGTGCAAACACTACGCGTTATCGTCAGCTTTTTAGAGCCGAAATACGAATGAAACAAAATATTGTTCTATTATACTAATACTAGCTGTTCGCGACTTCGTTTGCCTGAATTAAAAAAAATATAGCCTACGTTACTCGAGGATAATGTAGCTTTCTAATGGTGAAAGAATTTTTGTAATCGGCCCAATAGTTTTTGAGTTATTTCAATACGCACAGAAATATAAAAATACATAGTTTTCATTTTTATAATATTAGTATAGATTATAAAGAGAAAAAGTTTATATTTTTGTAATTATTGAAATAACTCGAAAACTACTTAGCCGATTTCAAAAAATCTTTCACCATTAGAAAGCTACATTATCACTGAGTAATATAGTCCATATTTGTTAATACCGCGTGAAACGCAGCAACAGCTGGTAGCTCATAAAGTGTCAGTTCGTTATGGATGTTCTCGAATTTAATTCACTGACCGTATCGAAGCTGAATTCGGGTCGTAGAGCAATCAATTTTGCCGCATTACAAACACGGGGCTTTACAGCAAGGTGTATAGAAGCTCGATGTCTGACCACAGCGTTCGGCAAATACTGTTTGTTGTCTAACCGTATTTGTTAACTAGATACTGGCAGGACATCAAAGTTGAACGTAAAATCAACAATTAACGTTAACCGTTGACACGGCAGGTTTAATTTGATAAAGATCTAAAGTCTTAGTTACCTTTTACATTTGTTTTTAAAAGGATTAAGTTAATTAAAAAAACTGCCTATTGTGGAAATGATAAGCAAGAGATTTGAACAAGTCATGACGAAATAAAGTAGTTTATACGATTCGAAAATCTTAAGATTGTGATTGACTACCTGCTCCGGATTTGAAAATAAAAAAAAAATATTTGGTAACATACGAAGGTCACTGTTCGTGTTCTTTTTTGACAGGATACAGGATGCTCCAAAATAAAAATTGTTTTTTTTTCAAACTTAATGCTTATACTCGAGTTTTAAAATATCCAAACACAATTAAAATTTATCTTAGCTTTAATCTTAAATCTTTAATCTACGCCGCATATTATTAGAAGATATACTTTTAACTTATATTTACATTTTGAAAGGGATGTAATTCAATTTCTTCGAAAGTTGTGTTTTAATTCTATTGGGAGATGGTAAACAAGCGACAAGTGAACTAAAATTTAATAATAAATACAAGCTGAGTTTACAAACTAAGCAATTTGTTTAAACGTCGCGTCGACGCTTTGCTGCGACGTTATTTGAATTAACAAGTTTCGACATCTATCCGCTACCGCTACATAATTACCTATGTCACTGATAAATTGCGAATTTCGCCAGATTGCAATATCACTAGACATAGAAATAGAAAAGTATAGGAGTGGCCATACCGTATACGGTAGAGGGACAAAAATGCCACATACGTCCCAGATATGCGTGTGTGCAACACACATACGGCTTTAAACCAATTATATCATCTTTTTTGGCCTTAGTTCACTCAAAATCCGCTTGGAGCGCCACAATCCCATATGGTACGTTACATTTGTTTGGGTCCGGCTTATGGCCTCAAACAAAATCGCATACGTAGTAAGGGACCAAAGATCTATGTTACTGTCTTTGTCGCGTTACATATATTTGGTATAAATGTGTCTCACTAGCTGTCAATATGACATATTAATGTCAAATCTACTTCTTAATCATCTAAGTATTCATTCACATCTAGATGTTGACCGACATCCGCGTGAAATAAAAAAAAATAAACCAAACTAATTTATCTCTGTATAAGAACTTCTAACAAACATAATTATAATCCAAACTTTCGCATTTATAACTAATGTGTTTCATTCGGTTATGTCTACATTACGATAGAATTTTTCAATGTTAGTTTACTAAGATTTTACCTCAAATACGATCTCCAGACAGTGTCTGTTCCGAACACATTTTTCGCTGTATTCCAAATGCAAACAACATACGACATCCATTTACTATGCAATGTTTTTTAAATTTCACCAAGAAAACACTTTTAAGTCCCGCATTATAGAGCGGAAAAGAGTTTTATGCATTTTATGATTTAAAAAAAAAACAATATATTCTTTCACATATAATCTATGCTCTTCCGCAGTATTTTTTATCTAAGCCAAACCTTGTTATCCGTTTTGGAAATACATTCTAACAGACATCCTTCCATGCATTCTGTTACTAAAATAGTATAATTATCAAAACTAAAGATGTCTATTAATTTACAATAATATATCAATAGAAATTCGGTCTAATTTTAATTACAAGACCTAAGGAACGAATAAAGTTAAATAAAATTGTTTAAAAATATATTTTATAACAATACTGTGAGATATTCATTATTCCAATTGCAATCAAATGTTAATGAAACTGCATACTGAAAAGAACCACATTTTTTTTAATTACGTACTCGGAGTGGACCGCAACATGTCTTTCCTTTTGCGGTGGTTTGACAATAAGTTGAACTCAAAGCAATGTAGACAACTTTTTAATGTATTGTTAATATTATTATTCATAAATAATCCGTGAAGTACACTTCGTAAGTCTTTTTAAATTGAAAAGAACTGATGGTCTTGGAAATCTGTTAAGTCAGACGTTCAGTTTTTTTACTGTACATTTCTCAGTTTCGCCTACACACGTCAGTTTTAACTGCGCAGAACCGTACAGTAAAAACTGTACGTCTGTAGCCGGCTTGAATGTCTGGTTAAGTGTTTGAAGCTATATTTAAAAAAAAATCAATCGAATTTCGACTAATGACCGACCACTATCTAACATATAAATTCAATTCGTTACTATATGCAAAAATGATACATGTTTTACTCTAGTGTCGCCAAAGGAACTGGCTCGGTCGATTGACTGTTCGAATTAAATTGGTGTTTCGAATTACGCAAGCCCACGATCCCCTTCTGTTCAGATGCCCCATCGAAGTTTGGACTTTGGTTTCTAAAATAACAAGATTATAAAAACATCTAGAACTCATGTTATCAATGTTCCGGTTTAAGTTTACCTTAAGTTTGTTCGTAGTACGTCGAGTGTGGTGCCCTCTATGAGAGAGTTTATGTTACTGACAGTTTCTAGTTCCGAACTTGCACATGTTAATTATCAAAGGAGTTATAATTAATTAAGTTAATTACAATTAATCAACGCGTGTTTGATACTGAGATGCAATTACAAGATCGGATTGCAATTAGAGGGTCTTGTGAATTCATATGGTTTCGAGGTAATATGCGGTGAGACTGACACTGGACTTATAGACGTATAATAAAATTGTGAACTAAAGGAAATGATTTAAATTCTTTGTATTGCAAAATATTTTTCAAATGAACATTTTCTATGTATATTTTTTTGTTAAAAAATGTTTTTTTTAAGTATATAGATAACAGTAGGAAGTAGAGATATAGGATACTAGTTCGATATAAAAAACTTTAACTCAGAACTCGAAGATTAGACTAGCTTAGCTATCGTACAATCGTGTTCCTCACATAAACGAATATTCGAAAATATTGACAGGAATAAAGAGGTTTTAAAAAATTAAATCGTAACGTACATAAAACCGTAAAATATTGAAAATATTTTAACAAATTAGTTCTTTTAAAAAAATTGCGGGGGCGTCCTCGAAATGTTTGATTTTCTATTAAAAGTTGAATCTTTTGAATAGAGACATTTTATAATGGCGTGTCAATATGTCGCCGTAATAATTGAAATGCATTGAATGTTACGTTGCTATGGATTTGAATATCGAGCTTTGGATTCAACTAAAACTCAGTCAGCAATGAAACGAAGGGGATACATATTGGCCCCTCTACTTTTGTCGTACGTACGAACTAAACGATATTGGATTTTGATTCAAAAGCTTCCCCTTTTCAACGCAGGTACTTTAAAACAAATATTCAAATAGGCAACAAAGAAATTATTGACGCTACCGATCTTAGAAAATAGTGCGTGACTAAAGGTACACTTAGTATACATTTGTACCTCTTTAACTAGAATGTTTAACGACTCTGAGTGCGGTGAAAGCAATATTTTGGTGGATGGTCAATATATAAGGTGGCAAACAAGCAAGAGGCTATATCGATGGAGGAGGCGACGCACAGAAAGAGGATATTACCCCAAGCAATGCCTCCTCTGCCAAATTTCAAACTTTAAAATATTTATTTGCACTAAGTACACTGATGTTATATTTCCTTATAAGTAAAGGGAAAAGAGTACGACGTTTTCGGATTTATTTTATTTATCTTGGCGCCGTTTAAACATTCGAGAAACATGTTGCTTCTGAGGAAAAGTGAAAACATGTTTTTGTTGTTATCGAAATATCTGAAAATATGTTGTGGTCAAACAGAGGGATACAGGTTTCATTATTAATATTTTAATAGTGAGAATTAGTAATAATATTGTACGTTGGATTATGTTCCACATTAATTAACTTGGATTAAACAGCTTTCAGCGTTTTAGGTATATCTAATATTTATGTTTATCGTAACAATGAAAACTACAGCTTACTCTGTGAAGAGAATCGAATAGTGATTAGTTCTCTAACTTTAATTACACAAGCTCTTGCCCGCAACTCCGTCTGGCAAATATCATGGAGATCCGAGATATTACTAATTGCTTCTAACAAATATCAAACCATCGAAACTTTTGCATTTATATTACTAAAACAGTTTATTACACGAGGAATATGTTTTGTTATTCTAGATATTGATCGAACAAGGAAATAATGTTAATGAATATTTTTAATAACTTGATAGGTCTTAGGGTGTGTACACACCTACGTTAGGAGGTCTAATGTTACACAAATAACATTCAAGTTTTATCGGCCTAAAGCCTTATTCGCATTAGGATTGTATTTAAGCCGAGTAGCAAGCAGCAAGTATCCCCAGGTCGGCTCTCTCTGGCACCCTTGAGTGGGAATGCTAAACAGGCATTGAGTGACAGCCCAACCCTTGAGCCACTCCATGGAGAGTCCACCGAAGCGACCTAAGAGCTCGGCGGCCTCCCAATCCAATAGTAATATCGAAGTAACGGCCCAAGACGAGGTTTCAGAGGTAGCCCTCGAGCCCAGTTACTCTCAAACGAGGTTTAGGCTAATCGCCATCCGCGCTCTGCCACCTCAAGCCCGGTGTAGCTGTAAATGCGTCCTCAAGGCAAATAGTGGCAGTTCAGTCACAAAAAAAAGCAAATATCCGAACAAGGGATTTACTAATCTACCAAAAGGTTACTGTTCGGACATGTTTCGTTACTCACATGTCCATTACTTGTTTCTCGACTAAAATACTATCCTGGTGCGTTCAAGGCTGTACATTTCCCACAACACTACCCACTTACTGCAAAAGCTCGTGTGACACGTTACGTAACACCACGTAACCTGAGTTGGTACGCACCCTTATTCGTAGAATTTTCGTGGGTCTAATTAGTAGGTAATCATTTCCTTTGACAGTAGATAAATAATGAATGTAATTACGTTGAAAAATATATATTTTTTGGTGTATTTAAGTAATCTATACTTATATTAAAAAGAGAGAAATTTTGCATTTTAATATTTTTGTATGTATTGAAATAACTCAAGAACTACTGGGTCGATTACAAAAAATCTTTCACCGTTAGAAAGCTATACTATTCCCGAGTAGCATAGGCTATAATTCCACGCGGAAGATGTCGCGACAACAGCTATTTATACTATAAATAATTAAAACAGATTTAATAAGGTAAACGTTTTATATATATCGAAGGTTTTTGTATAGATGTTCGATCAATGGAGATACATAATTAACAAACACAAGCAACATTCAAATAAATTTTTATTTCTACTAATTATATTGAAATAACTCAAAAACTATTCCTATTAGACTTAAACATATGTACATATTTACCGACGCTCTTAGGTGAAGGAAAACATCGTGATGCAACCTGCACATATCGGCGAAAAAATTCAAAGATATGTGTATTCACGCAGAATACGCGCTAGTCGTGGAGTTGCGGAAAATGGAGCCCATCATGGGTCGAAACCTTTTAGACTTAAACATTTTATTAGACAGCTACATTATCACTGATTATGGCTATTATTACTTTTTAAGTCGGCACAGACGAAGTCACGAGTAAAGGCAGGTCATTAAAATAAGATATTTTATGCTGCTTTTAAGTTTATCAATTCCGAAAGCATCTTATAGCTTGGTATTCTATAAATGTTCGATATTCGAGTACCAAAGTTCCTGTTTCACGATGTTGTGGAATTGTGGTCGACTGCTGGCAGTATTCGGCATATTCCTATCAGAGAAACTGAGAATACATACATATGTGTAAGTGGGCTCGTTTTATCACTACAGTGTGTTTGACGCTTTTATGCATGTATGGAGGGTCACCCAAAGTACTATTCGATTGGCGATATCCCTGTATCATCGACATAAATGTATGAAACTGATAATGACATTCGATAAGTCATGTGTTTGTCACGTCTGAGATTGTCATGTGTCAGTTATATACATTTTTGATGTCGATTATCGCCTTGTAATGCATGTACTATGAGTAGTCATAAATCCTATTTTTGTAAACTTATTACAATTTAAAAGTTTTAAAATTATGACAGGCGCTTTAAAAACAGAGAATAAACTCAAGTTTAAAATCTTACTAATATTATAAATGGGATAGCAACAATAAATGAATGGATAGATGTTTGAATGTAAATCCAAAACGACTTTTGATGCAATCCAAAGGTGTAGAAGAAGACGGAGTCGCGGGCGACAGCTAGCTGTATAAATAAACATTAACTATTTGTGCCAAGAGTTTCTGTTTGCTATTGTTTTGAACTATACGAATATGGGCATGCTAATGGAGTGACTTGAGTATCGGATGTACCTATCCATATACGACAATGCATATCTATGACTAACATGTCCACAACTGTCAACCAAATATCACACGAGGGGGAGAGAGCTGTACGACATAATACTGGCATTGTTTGGTCGCACGCTTATCTTCAATATAGGTCCTGTTTTGGGGTAGTGAATTCAATCAATAGCAGTACTGCACTGGCTTACTGACTTTGCTGTCCTGTTATCTTGCGATACTACGAATTATAAGAGTGTTCGATCGTAGTGGCTGATCTTGAGTTGACTCATTTGTAGATCTATTTTACCACAATTGCTTAGAAATTTCATCATGATCCTGGCCTTGTCCCTTTAGAGGGTCGACGCAATATGGACTACTCCTCCATACTTCTCCATATGCCCTCATTTCTGAAGATACTTATTTCTCCAGTATATCTCCTTTAACACAATCCATTGACTTTTGGCCACTTTTTTCTTCTACCTTTGTATCCTTCCACATTCAATTTCATTACTTTGTTACCCTTATCTTTACATAGTATAAAACAATAACGCTTTTTTATGTTTGTCCCCATATATGCTTGAATCTTTAAAACTACACAACGGATTTTGATGCGGTTTTTAATAGAGTGATTTATAAGGAAGGTTTTCAAGTATAACACAATATGGTAGAGTAACACTGTTAATTTAGAGGTTTTTAATATGATGTCGTAAATTAACACATTTTCAGCGCTTACATTGCAAACGCTGCAGTATTTAGTATCAGCATTATACCGATTTCCACACGAGCGAAGCCGTGGCGGGTCGCTAGTTAATATTATATAGATTAATTTTCTTATATTTGTTACGTAAATGTAAATATATTTTCCGTGTATTTTAGATTTCTTTCTACCTCTTGAACAACATAAGCCTTGCTCTTTCAGTATAGAAACAGTTCTTATAAGTTCTCTAAAGGCATCTGTAACATTTTGTAGTTAACCGTCTCAATATGAAAGGACGCATTTAATGTATTTTGAAATAAAAAATATTACAACCGAGAAATATTAAAACCAATTTATTTACATGAAGTTTTCCACTGGATTCCTGGGACCTGGACAAGCTATGAATACTAAACTACTAATAGTTACAGAAAAACTTTCTATAATTCAAAGATATTACTCCCCGTTTTGGGACCGGTTTTTGGGCAAAAAATTAGCACTATTTTGGCGTTTAAGTTTCTGAAACAATAATGAATATGGACTTTCTAAACTAACGCGTACCCGATTATAGTCAAGCGCTGATCTGGGGGGCTACCCAAAGTACATTCGCTACAAAGCGATTCGATAGCGAACATCAAAAAATGTATGGAACTGACATTGACGTTCGATATCTTACACGTGACAAGCACATGACTTATCAAATGTTATTGTCAGTTTTATACATTTTTGTCGATTCCATCAGCGATATCGCCAATCGAAAAGTACTTTGGGTAGCCCCCTGATATATTAAAAAAATATCCAGCATTTAGCAATTCTCTAATTGTAAATACGTACAAATGAAGTGGGTAAAGTTCAAAGTCGCCAGCACTATTTGCTTATGTCATGAACCTGTCGGCCTTGGTCAAACTGTTAAATGATTGTCAATTGACAAGCGAACGTCCAGGAGTTGGCGCCTTTTGTTTATACCATAGATGAATAATAAATAGATCTAACATCTATATGTCATACTGACGGCTAGTGAGACGCATTTATACTAAATATACGTAACGTGACAAAGACAGTGACACAGATCTTTGCTCCCTTTCTCCGAATGCGATTTTTTTTTGTTTGGGTCCAGAAGAAAACCATATAAATGTGACGTATCATATGGGATTGTGGAGCTTCAAGCGGATTTCGGATGAACTAAGCCCGAAAGAGATGAAATTATTGGTTTAAAGCTGTACGTGGATTGCACACATACATAGCTAAGACCTATTGTACATGGCATTTTTTGTCCTTCTACCGTATACGCTATGACCAATCCTATACTTTTCTATTTCTACGGTTTAAACGCCTGTAAAATATAACTGTTATTTGTAGAGTTTATTTGATAGAAACATACATAAATTCAATTTGTATTATTGTACAATCGGCCTTAGTAAAGTTACGTTTAAGCTTTCGATGTATTAAACATCGATTTAACGAATTAAATAAATATATAAAGTGACGTGATGTTTGAAAAACGTCTTGACAATTAATAAATAATTTTATCAAATAACATCTTATAAATAAACTAAATGTTGTTAGCGACTTCGACTTAAGTTTTTAAAAATATAGCCTATGTTACTCTGGGATAATGTAGCTTTGTATTGGTGAAAGTTTTTTTGAAAACGAATGAGTAGTTCTAGAGTTATTACGATACTGTGTCATCATCATCATCATCACCAGCTCACTAAACGTCCCCACCGAGTGGCTCGAAGCCTACCCTTGTAACTAGGCCACAGTCAAACCACGCTGGCCTAAATCTATAACTATTTAAAATACAATATTTTCCTCTTAATAGATTATTTCCTAGGCGCATTATAAAGCTTAGTTATTTTAATGCGGAGTACAGGAGAGATGCAATTTCAAAGGATCGAAAGGGAAGCGTGAAACGTGTACCCGAGTTAATTAAAGAGTTTAATTACCGCACACAGTGAGTTTACACTGCCGAAACACGAATGTAAAATATATAGTCGTCACTATCATTCTCGTTGGATAAACAAAGACAGCAATATACAAGTATCACTATGAAACACGATAGCAAAGACAATGAAAAGCTTCAGATAAAATATTTTGAAATATTCACCCTCATATTCTGATATTATAAATGCCTAACTTTGGATGGACGTATGGGTATTTGTTATTGTATAACAACTGAAGGAAAGGGATCTGGAACACATAGAGCACTAAGTATTTTTAATTTCGCGCGGATAGTCCCAAAAGCTAGAATGATGATACGATTGTTTTAAATTTATTAGCTAGCTGTTAGGCGCGACTTTGTTCGTGGAGTTACATTACATAGCCTATGTTACTCGGTGATAATGTAGCTTTCTAATATTGAAAGAAGTTTTGAAATCGGCCCAGTAGTTTTAGAATTATTTCAATACAAACAAAAATACAAAGTTTCTTTCTTTAAAATATTAAGTATAGATTGGTGAAGAGGTAAAAAAATCCCTATCATCATATAGAATAGAAAGATAATAATGTGTACATACTCTTCAACAATCGAAACAAAGTAAACATATTGTTAACATAGGAATATTGTATTTTCAATAACGACAGGAACAAGTCTAGTCTGATGTTTGAAGTACATCGCTTTTGTGTTTATTCATACATCTTTGTATTCAGGATACACAAATATTGTATACCTCGTTCACAAATTGTTAGACTACAAATCTATATAGAGTGGATCGGATACGATTTTCGTATATCATTATTATACTAACCTTAAGGGTTGCATAAAGTACATGAGCTACAAAGCGATTCGATAGCGAACTTCTAAATTATATGGAACTGACAATGACGATATCTCACACGTGACATGTCAATGTCAGTTTCAGATTTTTTTTGTCGATTCCACCAGATATATCGCCAATCGAAAGATACCTTGGGTAACCCCCCTGGACAATGACATTCGATAAGTCAAGTGCTCGTCACGTGTGAGATACCGAACATCATTGTCAGTCCCATACATTTTTGATGATCGCTATCGAATCGCTTTGTAGCGCACGTACCTTGGTAACCCCCCTGATGTTTTAAAAACGATTTCATTTTGTGTTCGTCAAAATATATATTCTAACGCGGAATTAATAGTAAAAAATAGTAAGTTTGGAAGACACATACGCTTTTCAATTACTACGTTTTTATACATAGTTTCGCACAAACGTAGTCACGGGTGAAACCTAGCTCAAAATATATTAGTAATTTAATAATGTTTAAAATTAAAGTAAAAGATTTCTACGAAATACGTTTCACGATTTCATCTTTAAACACAAAAGGTTCTATGATACTGTAAAAGCAATTTTCAAAAGTAAAGACGGATTAAAGCTAAATGAAACTTAGCACCCATTCAGAGCTCTCTCATCAAATAGAACTAATTTTTAAATTTAAAACTTCGCAAAGATTCACATTTATTACACACTTGTTAAATTTTTTTTACAAATTACACATAGGTATATAAATTCTTGTGTAATTTGTAACCTTGTACCGGACATTTTTCACGATGTTATAACTTTGCATATTAGTCTGAAGGTAAACTTACGTTAATACTACACGTAGCTATACTTTATTACATATGCAGGTCCGTCTGTAAGTCCTAACGATTGTGGCATGCATTGCAGTATACAAAAAACTAGATTTTTAATGAAGGGCGTTACCCTAAAAGAATTGAAACCATGGCGAAACATACTAGTCTTAATTAAAATTAATTTTTATATTACCTTTGTCTCGTTTGATAAAGATTTTTCTTAACAAGCTTTGCCTTTATCGTGTTTTATATTAATTTTGTACAATAGAACAAAGAAAGCAAACAGATCAGAGATAAGCAATCTTTTATAAAAAAAAGGTATTATTTTTTATCATATTTTAAAAGAATTTAATTAACAGACACGCTTCTGGTAAAGACATTATGATTTCATAAACGGAACAGGGAGTCAGTACTGCTACTTGCGTGTGTTCAAACAATAGTAGTACTGTGCTATTTCACTCTTCTGCCTTCGTGTGAACTTGCATTAAAAGATAGCATTTTGTATAGGAAACATTCTCATTATCTTTAACAAAGTTCGTAGACAATAAAATGTAAGATGCACGAAACTTCGTAACTTACCTGCTTGTGACACAAAGTAGAACGAGAAGTAGAGAAGTTTAATAAATGAATCGTAAATTGTTTTGACTCTGCCTCGGCGATGCAATCTCGATGGTCTAAGATGAACAATTAATTGTACTACAAGTTTAGAAATTGAGATCCCGAATAGTTCGTTTCATTTAGATGCATAAGTTCTTATTGCTGTAGTCTGTGCAGAAGTTATTAAACCGCTTCCTTTTGTTTGAATATTCGATCTTATATATCACAAAGGACTTGAATATATCAATTAAGTAAACTAAAGTCTTATTTATTAGGGAAATTCGCTGGGAAAAATGTTTTTTTTTTTATTAGGAAGTTTTTCCGTCTTCATGAAATGGTCGGAAGTTTTCGCTTTGTACATTATTGCTCCACGCAGCAGACGTCGGAGAAACCAAGAGTGTTTTGTTTTAAAAGCAAAAACACGTCGGTATCAAGCTTTTCATTTGAAAAAGTTTCCGACGCTTGAATGTATACTCGATTCAGAAACTGGCTTAAGAACCGGCTTGCGTGGATTTTAGAATAGACGTGATTACTTAGTGTTAGTGTATATTTTGACGACCTCATTTTACTCATCTTATACGACCAAAATAATGATGAGAAGACCATTAAACGGTTAAATAAATGACAGAAAAATGTATGCCAAAAATACATGGGTTTGATCAATATGTCCGATGCAATATGCACTATTTATTCACATTTGGTTTAATCAGGTGTGTATTTTGGCTTGAAAATAATCCTTTTGCCATATTTAACTATAACAAGGCTTACGTAAGTCTTAACTCTTTTTGCTAAGTATAAGGAAGTAGAGCAATGAATAGGTGAAGACATATTTAAAGCCCAAGTGGATGATTATTTTGACTGCGCCTTTGTAATTTTACAAATATATATTTTTTCTTCGCTGTTTTTTTCGCAGACAAAGTTATATACAAAAAGATACGTTTGATTTTAACTCGCTTATTTGATTACATTAGAAAAAGAGTTATATTTGAGTATTAAAATAATTTTAATACATTAAACAACATACAGTTATACAGTAACCTCTATGAACGAGAGTCATTCTCTGGTCCGGACGAGCTACCTCGTTAAGCGAGAGATTCGGATTAGGTAGAAATAATAAGCGAGAAAAATATCGCGGTGTCTTAGACAGTCGCTTATCCAGGTTTGATTGTATTAATATATTTTAGCTGTACGCAAATAGCAATAATATTTTATTAAAATATAGGTATTCAAATATTATCAGTTGTTGCGCATTATTCAAATAAACTCTTTATTTACGCTTTCAAAAAATCTACATGACTTTTGAAACGTGCCTACAATTGTTTGTCAGAACATATTCGACATGAAATGGTTAACTTTATACGTGAAACATTTCAACATAACTTTTCGTACAGTCAAATCAATTATTTTAGTAGTAGTGTAGTAGTAGTAGTTAATTTCAATAATTCAAATTGTTTAGGTTTAATGCAGGTGTTTAATGTCGAAACATGCAAATATTGTGACAATTCAATGTGGTAAAATGCGATCGGCTAAATTACATTCACCAAATAGTGATAATGAATAGGGTAAAATGATATGTATTTTCAATAGAACACATTATTTAATAAATACCTTTGTAACGTTCAAAGGTATTTGATACATTTATATGAGTTTAGAATATTATAGTACATATAATTAAGTATGTAGTAGTTAAACAAGGCTACAACTTAATTTCACATCACCAGCTCACTATAGGTCCTCA
>QDHC01000554.1:51735-70943 GCA_013186455.1 Papilio dardanus tibullus | reverse complement strand
TTATGAATCACTCTATCTATTAAAAAAAACCGCATCAAAATCCGTTGCGTAGTTTTAAAGATTCAAGCTTATATAGAGACAAACATAAAAAGCGTTATTGTTTTATATATTAGTGTAGATATACTAATATATAAAGAGACACTTTGTATTTTTGATTTTTTTTCGTATATATTGAAATAACTCAAGAACTACTGGGCCGATTCCAAAAAAATATTCCACAGTTAGAAAGCTACACTATCCCCGAGCAATTCAAGCTATATTTTTTAATTCCGCGCCGACGAAGTCACGAACAACAGCTCGTTCTAAATATAGCTTGTTCATAACTAACTTTATTAATATGTACTGTCCGATTGTATCAAATATTCAATATCAAACTTAATATTCGAAGAAGCTTACTGTTTAAACCGCTTTCAAGTTCCATAACCTCCTACTAAATTACGTGGTACGCTACCCGTGTATTGAATAGAGGACACTTACTAGATACTAGTATTTACTTGTAATGTACAACTATAGAGCTGGAAGATGATATATCACGGGCGTGAATTATGATATGATAGATGATATAGGAGAAGGAGGATGTTCCGTAACATGATGAAAGTTATCTGGGGCGGTTACCCGAAGTACATTTCGAATACCGATATCGCTGATGGAATCTACAAAGATGTATGAAACTAACAGCAACATTCGATAAATCATGTGTTTGTCATGTGTAAGATATTTAATGTCGTTCGCTAGCGAATGTACTTCGGGGAACTCCCCTGACCCTGTGAGCATTAGTAAAACAAAATAAAATAGAACCAACTCTCTCACAGGGATGGACATCATAGATTTTAAGAGTAACTACACTCAAATAATTTGTTAAGTGTCGCTTAAAATCTAAATAGCGTCAAAATTAGTTCGCCGTAAAAGGTGTTTAAGCGTGGACTTAACTTAAGAGGCTCTTAAATATTGCGTGGCGTTTGAACATTCGGTCGTTTAATTTTAAACTTTTAACAGACCATCGAAAAGTTTACACATGAAATTGCAAACGATAAAGCAGTTTATCACCAGTTTACAACGTCGACGGTGATATTATAAATTTAATTTAGCATTGATTTTGAAATCCACTTTAGCGGGTTTAATGGGGTTTATTGTTCAAGCGAGCGTGCAGATAACCTTAAATCTCAGATCACTCGCTCTCCATACTACGCTGCATTAGCCAGGGTTAACAATGCACTCTACATGCGAAATCTCCCCTGTATTATGCTTTACATACGGGGAGAAGTGAATTTTGGTAGCTTCAAGTGTCTAATTAGTGTTGGCTTAGGTATAATTTTCGACGCTCGTTTTGTTCATTAAGTCACTGGAAATTAAGCACTAGTACAATATATATAGAAATATCTATTTTCTTTATAATATTAACTGTACGTATTTATGTTATATCTAAAAAAAGGTTAAAGGTTATAGGTTTCGACCCATGATGGGCTCCATTTTCCGCAACTCCAAGACTAGCGCGTATTTTGCGTGAATACAGATATCTTTGAATTTCTTCGCCGATATGTGCAGGTTGCATCGCGATGTTATATCTATATCTATACTAATATTATAAAGAGAGAAACTGTATTTTTGAAAGTTTGTGTTTTTGTATATATTGAAATAACTCAAGAACTGCTGGGTCGATTTCAAAAATTCTTTCACCATTAGAAAGCTACATTTTTCCCGAGTAACATAGGCTATATTTTTTAATTCCATGTGGACGAATTCATGAACAACAGCTAGTATGTCATATGATTACTTCCTTTTACTTTAATCATTATTGTATGTTTGTTCCCTAATTTTTGATAGATTATTCTTAGTTAAATGAAAACAGATAAAATGAAAACATTATTTAGAGTTAGTTTCATGAAGTTGTTTGGCATTGGAATCCATTTCGGCTAGTTACAGTTAATTTATAATATATTCTTGTAGACATCCTAGTTTACGAAGCATCAATTCTCATTTATCAATCGTTTGACATTTTGATTCAACTCTATCATCATTGCGATCAACAACCTAGTCATGTGATAAATTACGTATAATCATTTCAAATTTATCTAAACATATTATTTTATTTACTTATCGTGAAAAATATTCAATACTCCTAAAGTCTTGTATACTACTTTAGTCGACTAGTAAGTAAACTTGTCCGAACAACATTTTAATAGAATAGATTAGTAAATCCTTTCTTTGGATACTTGCTATTTGCTACTCGACTAAAATACTATCCAGGGGGTTAACCAAACTACATGCGCTATGATGCAAATCTATAGTGTACGTCTAAAATGTATGGAACTGACATTGACGTTTGATGTCTCACACGTGACTAACACATGATTAATGGAATGTCAATGTCAGTTTCCTATATTATTGTAGATTCCATCAGCGATATCGCCAATCGAAAAGTACTTTGGGTGAAGCCTTTAGTGATAATTTTATACAAGGGCAAGTAATGTGATGGAAGTAGTGTGCATAATTTGGTTTACAAAATATATGTTTAAAGGAGTTTTTGTCTTTATTTGTAGAGATTAAACATGTTGCGAATATAGGTAACAAAAGTTTAAATGCATTAATGTAACATAAAAATTGAATAAAAAAATAAATGTAGAGTTTCTATCCTCAATTATTTCAACACAAAAACATCAACGAAGCGACAAAACATGTAAAAAAAAATGATGTCTGTTGAAAGGATTTAGCGAACGAATTTTTTTTTCCCGATACATTCGAATGCAGTGTGACATAAAGATTTTTTCTTTTCTATCACGCCCCAGTTTAATTGCATGACCCTTGATTAGCGAAGCGTGTTACACTTTGACGTGTTAAATTGTTAATTGAATTAAAGCGATGCCTTTTGTTAGCAACTATTGTTAACATTGTGTTTGATTCTACGTCTTTCTTTTTCTACATTATCGCTCTAACCATAAGTTTCGTCCGCCGAAATAAGTCTGTAAAAATTAAATAATATGAGATCGACATGGTTTCGAAGACGCGTTTTAACAATGGAAACTTACATAACTAAGATTTTTTAAAGAACATATCTATATCTATACTAATATTATAAAGAGAGAAACTTTGTATTTTTGAATTTTTGTATTTTTGTTTGTATTGCAATAACTCAAGAACTATTGAGCCGATTTTAAATATTCTTTTCCCGTTAGAAAGCTACATTATCCCCGAGTAACATAGGCTATATCATTTAATTCTACTCGGACGAAGTCACGCACAACAGCTAGTAATATTATAAAGAGAAAAACTTTGTATTTTTTGAATTTTTGTATGTATTGAAATAACTCAAGAACTACTGGGCCGATTTCAAAAATTCTTTCACCATTAGAAAGCTACATTATCCCCGAGTAACATAGTCTAATTCAACGCGGACGAAGTCGCGCACAACAACTAGTTAAGTATATACTTATGAACACAGTTGTAAAACGAAGATATTATTTTCCATCCGTGTATTGTAAACATAAAACCTAACTTCCGATACACGCGGAGGTGTGGTTAAAAGTTTTAATTGGTTGCCGAAAGCACGACGCTGTAGCGAATGTGCAAATAAGTGTATAAAGACCGAATATTTCCCCAGTGGGTATTTCTGAAGGGTAGTTCAGCAAACTTACAAAAGCCTAATTAGTACAACAGCATATTGTATTTTCCGCTTTTCAAAGGTGCATGAAAGAATCTTCAACATTTACCGATATTATTGACCCAGAACACATTGTATAATATTAACTTGGCTTCAACTTACTTAGGACTTCAACTTTTTTTTAAAATTGACAAAAAATTACTAATGTGGAACCAATTCTACTGATATAGAATAAAATATTTTTGGATAAGTCTAAAATTACAATAGCAAGGCAAGTCAAGAAATATCATAAATGTCATATATAAAATATATGAAAACAACATAAAACTCCACATTAAATATATGACGACGTAAGTCGTACGTTATCAGAATTATCATGGGTTATTATCACTCGTGGGCGGCACTGGGTGATGTCGGAATCAAGGAATACACTCTGCCCTTCTCAATCACATTATAATTAGTTCAGATACATGGCTCATGGTCCATTTAACATACAAACAATGCTTTCGTAACGATCACTCATTTATGATTGATTAATGTCAGTACTCATCGAACACGTTATTCGAATTCAAACTAATTTCTTCTTCTCATTTCGACATATATATGAAAAACTTAGCTGTAAAAACTACTGATTCACTGGTCCAATGTGGGTCTTGGTCCAAAAAAACTAAATCTTAAGTAATAAAAGTTCCCAATACTTCAAATGAGACAAATAATGTTTTCCTTGTCCACAGGGATGTCCGCTTCAACAAGATCTTCGACATTGCTCCAGGAGTGTTCAGTCACCTTCACCGTCTGCGCTCATTGCTGTTAAATGACAATCAACTGCGTGAACTTCGTTCCGGCTCCTTCCACGGATTACGTCGCTTGAAATATCTGTATTTGTACCGCAATCGCATACAACACATCGACTCCGACGTATTCCAAGGAATGGTCCACCTGGAACAACTGTACGTATTCTTTATCACTAAATAACGAAATAACATTAATAACCTAACAGAAGATTTTTCAAACGCCACTCAATTATGTAAGAGCGTCTTACACGTTAAGTCCACGCATAAATTCGAAATTCTACAGCGATCTTGTTTAATTTTGACAGCAGTTAGAATTTAAGCGATGCTTTTTGAATGACTGACTGTGAGTGATTTTTGAGTTATTCTTCGAAATTCGTTATATAACGCTAGAACTTTAGTTTCACTAATATGAGAAAACGCGCGATTAAAATTACTGTAACTATATTTCTACAGGTACCTTCACGTCAATGAAATACACCAAATAGAACCAGAAACGTTTTCTAACCTTCCACGACTGGAAAGATTGTAAGTCAACATTTTATTCGAATGCTACTAACACATTATTTTGATGTAATACATTATAATATTACTTTAAGGTATTTGCATAACAACAACTTGAAGAAAATCCCGCCCGGTTCATTCCGTGGACTGACGAGCTTGCGCAAACTTCGTCTAGACAGCAATGCTCTGATCTGCGACTGTTCAATGCTGTGGTTCATACGCATGTTGGGCGAACACGGCGACATGGACATCGCAGCAACATGTTACGAACCAGCAACTGTCACGGGCACTTCCTTATCGACCATGAAAGAACAAGATTTTAACTGTAGTATGTACAACTTATATTGGTCACTATTTTTATACATTCAGATATAATTTGTACAGAGCGTATAATTAATAAATGCTTTGTTTTCTTAACCATTTTAGAGAGACCTAAGATTATGAAAGATCCCCAGGACGCAGTTGTCAACTTCGGGGATAACGCAGTGTTTACGTGCGTGGTCGCCGGAGAACCACAACCTGAAATTGTTTGGCTTCGAGACTCAGTTACTGTGCCGTTAGATACACACCGTTATGAAGTAATGGATAATGGTACACTGATGGTACATGCTGCAGATGAAAATGACGTGGGTATCTTTGAATGCACGGCGAAAAATCCTGCCGGAGAAGTGAAATCGAAGCCAGCAAGAATGATAGTTCAAACTAAAGCTGATGAAAACGGTTTGTTATCAATTGTTATTATACCTAACGGGAATACACTTTACTAAGGTAGTTACTAATTTATTAAAAATAATTACAGGTTACCCAGTTTTCACAATATTACCTCGAGACAAAATAGCCAGACTTGATGATAATGCAAAGTTTGATTGTGTCGCTACTGGAAATCCTACACCTCACGTAGCTTGGTTCTTCAATAAAGAAAGGATTTTACTATCAGATCGCATAACAATGAGGCATAATGGATCTATGGTTATTGAAAGAATACAAAATACTGACGCTGGCCTTTATACTTGTGAGGCCGAAAATTTGAATGGACATATAACAGCATCAGCTAAATTGGAAGTTATGGGTAAGATGTACTATATTTGATGATTGATGATTATGTATCACTAAATTGTTACCTCTTTCACAAATAGTTATTAATGTTTTTTTTACAGTTGCACCAGCTTTTGTTGTCGTGCCGAAAGATGAAGTTATAACTATAGGGGAAACAGCTGAATTTAGATGTACAGCACGAGGCGTACCAAAACCAGTAATAACTTGGTATCGAAATACTATGTCATTATCTGAAAACGAAAATATAATTATCTCTGATGACAATCAAAACTTAACAATTATTCAAGTGTCGAACGATGATGATGGATTATATCACTGCAGGGCGGAAAATACTGAAGGTCTCACAGAAATATCGGCCATTCTCAAAGTAGAAAAAGCGCAAATTATAACACCTAAAATTGTACTAAGACCAGAAGACACTGACGCATTTAAACAAACTTCAGTTCAAATGCCATGTGAAGTAGACAGCGAACCTCCAGCATTAGTGGAATGGAGAAAGGATGGAACCCATGTAGAAACAAACGATAGAATATCCATTTCTATTATAGGTAGCCTTATAATTAATAACGTGACGACTACTGACAGTGGCCGATACGAATGTTCAGCTTTTAACGAGTATGGTCGGGATACAGCCTCAGCATTTTTAACTGTTAAAGATCACGTTCTACCGGGTGATGAATATGTGAACATAGCTTTGACAGAAGCTACACGAGATATCGACCAAGCTATCGCCAAAACGATGGAGCAGTTATTCAAAAATGATAAATCCAACGTCAGTTTAAGCGATTTATACAGAGTAACAAGATTTCCAAATGCTCCTGCTAGAGCTATTGCCAGACCTGCTGAAATATATGAACGTGCATTAGACAAAGTTAAAGAATTTATTCAATCGGGATCAAAGGCGTCCTCTGTAGAGCCATTTAACTATGAACAACTCTTGTCTGTAGAACACTTAGATTTAATTGCAAAGCTTTCCGGTTGTGTCGCCCACAGAGAGGAAAATAAGTGTTTGGATATGTGCTTCCACCTAAAATATAGAAGTATCGACGGCAGCTGCAACAACTTACTACATCCTACATGGGGCTCATCACTTACTGCGTTTAGAAGAATTCTTTACCCTGTTTACGAAAATGGTTTCAGTCAACCAGTGGGTTGGAATAAGAACATTAAATACAATGGCTACAAATTGCCCAGTTCCCGACTCGTGTCTACTACTATCATTACTACGAAAAAAATTACTGAGGATATCAAGATTACCCACATGGTAATGCAATGGGGCCAATGGTTGGATCATGACTTGGATCATTCGTTGCCGTCTGTGAGTTCCCAAACTTGGGATGGCGTTGATTGCAAAAAAACCTGTGACTATGCTGCACCATGTTTCCCAATAGACGTGCCGGATGGTGACCCGCGTATCACTAACCGTCGTTGCATTGATTTTATCCGAACTAGCTCAGTTTGTGGTTCAGGAATGACATCTGTGCTTTTCGGAAAATTGCAACCTAGGGAGCAAATAAATCAACTCACTTCATTTATTGACGCTTCACAAGTATACGGTTTCGAAAAAGCTGTCGCTGAAGATCTGCGAGACTTTACCAACGACAGTGGGTTATTGCGCGTTGGGGCCACGTTTCCAGGAAAAAAACCCTTGTTGCCTACAATTGGATTAAATAGCATGGACTGTAAGCGTAATCTGGAAGAAAGTAACCGCAACTGCTTTATCGCAGGGGATGTCAGAGCGAACGAACAAATTGGTCTTGCTGCTATGCATACAATTTGGATGCGGGAACACAACAGAGTCGCTACGCAATTAAAAACTGTGAACCCCTTCTGGGATGGTGACAGGGTTTACCAAGAAGCCCGTAAAGTGGTCGGTGCCGAGATACAACATATAACTTATCAACACTGGTTGCCTTTGATCCTTGGCCCTAAAAGATACGAACAACTTGGCGAATATAAAGGATATGACGCTCAAATAAATCCATCTGTTTCTAACGTGTTTGCTACCGCAGCTCTGAGGTTCGGTCATTCCTTGATTAATCCCATTCTACATCGCTACGACGAGAACTTTGAACCTATTCCGCAGGGCCATTTACTCTTACGTAACGCTTTCTTTGCACCTTGGAGACTTGTCGACGAGGGAGGTGTAGATCCGTTGCTGAGGGGCATGTTTATGACACCAGCAAAACTGAAAACTCCCACACAAAATTTAAACTCTGAGCTAACAGAACAACTGTTTCACACTGCCCATGCTGTCGCTCTCGACCTTGCTGCGATCAATATTCATAGAGGTCGTGACCATGCCTTGCCACCATATACCAAATGGCGAGATTTCTGTAACATGTCCGAAGTGAACGATTTTGACGACATAGTTGAAATATCGAGTAAAAATGTCAGAGACAAACTGAAAGAACTCTATGGCTCGGTACATAACATAGATGCATGGGTAGGTGGGATCTTGGAAGACCAAGTAGAAGGAGGAAAAATTGGACCATTGTTTACATGTATTTTGGTGGAACAATTCAAACGTCTTAGAGATGGTGACCGGTTTTGGTACGAAAATCCCACAACTTTCAATAAAGATCAATTAGCGCAAATCAAACAAAGCAGCCTGGCCAGAGTACTTTGCGATAACGGTGACAACATTGACACTATTGGTGAGAATGTGTTCTTCCTTCCGGAGGTTCAGGACGGGCTTATTTCTTGCGATGATTTGCCGCACGTTGACCTGCGTTACTGGGCTGACTGTGATAGTTGCGGGGACGAGGAAGAAGTTAAACAGAGCCGATTCCGCAGGAGCGCTTCGCCTGATCACGATATGTACACCGAACTCCACGAATATGAAGATCGTGTACAACACCTTGAAAAGCTACATCAGAAAATGATAAAAGTTTTAAATGGTTTGAAACATCGTATTAATCATTTGGAGGAAACCTGCACCGCGAACTAACTCTGATAAAACATACAAAAACTATGATGAATACTTCATTGTAAATGACTCGGCAAAGCTAAAGGACGTTTCGGTGTAATTCTTTAGGTATTAAACATTTTTAATCTATATCGTAGTAAGTAAGTTCTTTTCTATGTGGTCCAATTATGAAAGAATTTATTTTTACCCTTTTATACCCCCCTCTTTACCCATTTCTATTATCCCTTCTATTTTCATCTTTCCTTCACGACTGCTTGTTTCAGGGTGTCCTATATGTTTAATGTTTAACCTAGTATAAGATTAATTTGATAAGTATAATATTGTAGAATCAGTAAAACAAAGATTTCTAGTCTTAACGATTTATAGTCCGTAAAATAAATGTTAGAATAGTAATAGAAATAAGGTTAATACTTGAATCTAAATGTGCTTATTATCTAAGTTAACGCAAGCTGTGTCTATAATGATTGTTGTGGTAGTGTTATTGTTTTTTTTGAATTACTTTGTGCTATTGTAGCTTCTATTTCTGATGCCCGTGTTGACTGCTGTAATGCAGTATTAAGACGTTACTTTGCAATGATTTATTTTTCAAAATTCTCTAGTGTATAATTTTGGTCTAAATTTAATTTAAAAAAATGTGTTGATAAAAAAGAGCGATCAGGTTCCGTCCTAAATAATATAATGAAGATTTCCGAATCATCGGATGAGGCGAAAAGCCAAAGGAAATTCTTCGTATAAGTGTTGATATTCATATTATCATACTATAATCGTATCATACACATATACTTAAACTATAAATAGGTAACAATATTAATTATCATCATTCTAATCATTTATCAGCTTAAGAAAAAATACGAAAAAAAATACAAAAAAAGTAGTTTTAGTACTAGTGCGCTGTAAAGCTAAGTTAATCAAAAACACGATTAATTAATAACAACTTATTTATCCATGGTTTTCGAAAAGTAATTAAAAAAAATTTAATATTTAGAGCAAATGATAAACGATTTTGATTTTGACAAATAACACAGTTGTAGTTACAAAATATCAATTAACTTGACAACAAAACGCGGAGTATAATTTAATAATATCTCGGAATCTGTAATCGATGTTTATGTACCGATTTTCCCCTCAGAAGGCAATATCTTTGGATACTTTGCCCCTAATAATAAAAAAGTACTCATTTGCATAATTCCAGTATAGGGAAGCAAAAAAACGTGAACATCATTAAGAAAAGGCTTAGGGAATAGAAGAAATACAGTAACACCTCAAGTTTTTAAACATAACTGTATGAACTATCCTTATTAGTAATTAGTAGTAATTAACAATTCCATTAGTCATTTTTATTAAAATAATCATCTCATTCGACATATTTTTAATCATTAGGAGTAAGTCACTTAACCCTTTATTCCGAAACGAGAATCAGCGTTATTACTGTTGTACTTTCTACGTTTGGTACATTCATAAAATGTATACTAAAATACAGAACATCCTTGTCCCTGATGCTTCTTATGATACATAATTTAGTCCAATGAGATCCCTGGTTTATGTTAGTAGAGTGTCCCCCAGTATCGTACAATCGATGACTTATTGGTCGTCGTTTGTCGCAGTAGTTTTTTATTTTTTTCGGAATAAGGGGGTTAAAGTGTAAGATGTGTTTTCATCTCTGTTACACCTTTACATAAAAATGTCTTGTCTCTATCATTCTCGTGGAAAAATAGAGACAACAATATGTATAGGTTTCGGCAATGGAAACTTAGGCAATTCGTACACGTATCTCCGATTTTAGTGTCAAGTGACTTAGGCAATGACATGTCGGCGACGCGTACCTGTATAACATCTATTCCTAGAGTCACTTGGATTCAAAAATCGTAGATTTGCGTATTGTGTACGGATAGCTTTAACCTGCATTCATACTTTTTCAACGCGATAAAACACCGTTGAGATGGAACAAGCATTTCCATGTATGTGTTCAGACGGTGGCGTTTTTTATATAATCCCGCAGCATTGCATTAAACGCTGGACGAACTTAACAAGGTAGATTTTACAATGTTCGTAATGATGTAACCGTAAAAAAGCGCCAACGGCGACGTTGAAAAAGCGTCAGTGTGAATGCAGGCTTAGGATAATAAATATAAGGTTCGACAGCTTGGAAATTTGTGCGTTTTAAAGTTAATCGAAAATATGCAAGTAAAAAAAAATCATTGATGTTTAATGATAACTTTGGGTCAATCGAATCAATCGTAAGTTATTTTTTTGTCAGTCAATTGATTTTACAGTTTTTGTTTATATCACCCTGAGGGTCTATGATGAATACTATTCTCATATTTATTTCGATAACGTGACGAATTCTTTCGCAATAGTCCCTCTGGTCATTACGCACTTGCAAGCTGTCTTCTAGTTTAACCGCATATTAATCTAATCTAGATTTAAACAGCTTTGTTCTTAATTACTTAATACTAATATTAGGATTATATTTAATAAGGTATCTTAATTATAATTAACGCTATTACTTACACAAATAAGTATAATAATGCTTAGGGAAGAATATTATATTATGTTAATTAATATAATTTTATATTTCTATTTTTTATATTTTATTACATTATTTCAATATTTTTATTTACATTTGGACATTATTTTCTATTATTTCCTCTTTTAATTGTTTACAATAATTTGATTTGATTAAATATGTATTTTTTAACAGCATTAAATAATATTTCTAAATTATATAATTAGCATTTAATAAGGGTATTGGATGCAACTTTAAGTAATATCTCGATGCCAAATATGTCGGGAAACGCTTCCATGTTGTTGATCATTGGGACTCTTGATCCATCTTTGTCCCTTAATGTAAATCGACCCTGAGGGAGACTTTAACTGAGTGCAGTAATTAACGTAGGGTATAATAAATATCGTAAATTAATCAAGAATTAGTGTCATAACATTTTATTAATATTAATTAAATTTATGTTGGTGGGTGCTAAAAGGAATGCTACACAGGGATTGTCTGATCGGATTATGAGGCTGATATTTAATTTTATTTAAATATTTAATATTTAATTAATAATATAATATATAATATAATTTATAATATATATAATATAATAATTTTATTTTAACATTCCGTGAATATTAATTCTCAGTATATAATGAACAACTTTGAAATGAATATAATATAAACGTATTTCAACATAAAAAATATAGAAATAATATTCACGGATGATTTTTCTTATTGATAATTATAATATTAATATTAAATATGTGTCTAAAATTAATCTTCTTAGAAATATAACTACTACTACTATAGTACTTATAATCCTGCAAGCATTTGTTTAAAACTTTACTTTGCATAGTCTTCTGTACTTAAATTAAGAAGTTATAAGACATCGTTCAACCATAACCGAGGCCTATTTATGTAACAATACACACACTATATAACTATATGTTTAATGTAGTGGGTTTCCATGGCCGGATTACCACACCTGTACAAAAGCATTTATGAAAGTGTTATCATACAAGTGTTGAACCAACGGAAGCTACTGAACAGAAGACGTAATAACACCGTCAGGCCATCTAATGTCTATCGTACACTAGGATACGAAAGTCGGGGATTTTAGTCTCTATGTGGGTTATGCAATACAATCCCATAAGCCTTGTTTATATTACATTACAGTACATTTTAGTAAATCCTTTTCTACTTCCTGCTCGATTAAAATACTATTCTGGTAGTAACAAGGCTTTAGGGTTCATCCACAGGTACGCGACGCCGACGTGTTACATCTTATTGTTACCCAATCAGAGTCTAAAATCCGTAGTACGTAGCCTTGTTTATAAAGGGGCTAATTTAGACAAATTTAAATTCAGACAAAACATAGATAAAACTTAAACCATGTCATATTCCTTGGATCTCCTAAAACAAACATTGTTAATGCATAAAGATTATTAATAAACCCTAAATTACTATCTTCAGTAAATTAATTTCAATCTGTATAAAGTTTACGGTTGACGATGTCTTACAATATTTAAATATAATCGGTGTCCAATGTGTAATCAAAAATAAATGAAAAATGTAATCGTTGTTTTATTTCAAAAAAAAGAAATTATAACCTTTAAGTCCGTGGAATTCAAAAAAACTTAGTAGCTCATGTGTAGTTCCAAACTATATCTGTGCCAAACAACAAGACCCGTTATGTCGTTCTGGAGATAACTTCAAACAAACATCCAGAAGTAACTAAAATTTCGCATTTATAATACTACAACGTTGCTCCCTTCCTCCGCGGGGAATGATAAAGATGAAAGCGTGACCGATGTCACCTGGGGTTATGACTGTTTTCACCAACAATCCCTAAATTTTACGTAACCCCTAACGCAGTTTAAATGTCACCGAACACTACTTTCGTTTTCACCAACAGTTAAGTGTCACTTTAAACCGCAAGGGATCCGTTAGATTTAGAGAGACCCTTAAGCAAAAAGACACCTATCTAAAACTACTTTGAGGGTTGGTTGGTGAAAACGGGCATTAATGTAGCATCGCAACAGTAAAATCATTTTTCAAATCGGTTCAGTACTTTCGGAGCCCATTGAACGCAAACAAACAAACAAATGTTTCCTTTTTAAAATATAGCTATTAGCTGTTTTGCTGATGTCTATGGGCATCGATGATCACTTCGGTATTCCCTCTGTTCCTCTTGTCCCCTTAGAAAAACCAAGCCATAGAAACTCTTAATTACACCGCCATCTATTATAAACTCGTGGAACTAAAATGGCATTCAGAGAACTGGACAGACAAAAAGTAGGTAATGCAAGTGCTGCCGCGGCGTAGGTTGACCGTACCAATCTTCGCATTTATTAAAAGTATGAAGCTCAATTTTTATATTCTTGGCGGTTCCCGAGGAAGCCCTCGAGCTTTGTTACTCATAAACGAGGTTTAGGCTAAGCGCCATCTGCGCCCTGTCTCCTCAAACCGGGTGAATCTGTTAATGCCTCCTCTAGCCAAAGAGTGACATTCAGTAACAAAAAAAAACTTCGGGTTAACTTTAGAAATCTCGCCATTCATTGCCTTACACTTATATCAGTAATTTCGCCTTAACAGACACTCCTTAACTTTAAAATTAAGCGCCTACAAGAAATTCCAGAGAAATATATCTTATACGTAAAAATTGCCTAAAATAAAACTTCAGGAAATAATTAATATCGATTTCGTTTACCAAAGCATTCTCACCGACAACGTCAAAATTCTTAATTCTGATTTTGTTCTGAATTCGTTCCGATTATGTTATTGTTTGTATAAAGATATTTGGAATTTACCAAGTAAACTAATATAAATAAAAGTAGTTTTTACTTCATATACTATTAGTACAAGTGGACAATAAAAGGTTAAAGGTTTCGACCCATGATGGGCTCTTTACCGCAACTCCATGACTAACGCGTATTTTACGTGAATACACATATCTTTGAATTTCTTCGCCGATATGTGCAGGTTGCGTCACGATGTTTTCCTTCACTTAAGAGCGTCGGGTAAATATGTACATATGAAAATCTAAAATCGAAAAACATATTGGTACATGGCGGGGTTCGAACTCGGGACCTGCAGTTTACAAGTCAAGAGCTACCGACGCTAATAATGTAAGCATTCATAAGTATTCTCAAATAGCTAGCACCATCTTTAATTGTGCACTAAGTAAACCAGCCACTGTGATCACTCTGTCACTAAATGCATCACTATATCTTTTTATATATAAGTAAAGGCTGCAGGATAGAATAAAAATTTAATCCAGATATTTTATATATTTTTTATTTCCCGTTCTACACACTACAATCAAACTTAAAGTAAGAGAACAACATTATCAAACATATACTAAAACATTAATACAAAGACAGAGATTCGCAACAATACGAAATGACACAACTTCATAGTTAAACTAAGTGAAACAATTCAAAAATATCCAACTGATAATTAATAAACAATATCAGTAACAATTCAAGAGACAAAGAACTAAGAAGAATTCCACATCTAACACTACTAACTTTCAATGGAATGAAATCTACCATGTACATTTTTTCTACGAACGTCGAGGCGTTAATTTAGTCACTGTCGGAGAAGTCTTCGGTCACCAGAATGCATTCGGTGAAGGAAACGCGGTTGGCAAGCGCCGTGGTCTCCAGCAAAGCGGCGCGGCTGTACTTGCAGAGTCTGCGGACATCTTCGTCTTCCGGGGGATTCTCCAGAGTTTCTTCAGGCCAAGTGATTCCTTGTGCAGCAAGAAAAAAACAAGAAAAATGTTCAGTCACAAGAATTAAGCACATAATAGACGAAAAACATTTATTAACACATTGTAAATAGTTTTGATACACTGTATTAGAATTTGTCCAATTCGCAATACCAGAATATTAAAATAAGAACCGTTATTAGCCTTAGACAGTAATATATTAAAACCCTTTTGAAACAAATTAAAAAAACTATATTACACTTGTAAAATTAAAGAAGTATACTATATCATGCTGTACTTACAAAAAAGTATTGCAGTTAGGTGTCGATACAAAGTAGATTGATCTTGCAGTCGAGTTGATACAGAAAAGACATACAAACCGATGTCCCCAGATGACTATAGTAAGTCATCAATTGACATCGGTTAACACGGCTGCCGTTTTATATCGAGGTATTGTATCGAAGACATTGCCTCCCGTTGATTTTCTTTGATGGTTCCTTTGAAAAACACATTATAACTTAACTACTACTAAGTAAAACATGCATAGCGACATGAAGATAGATATAAAAACGAAATAATTACATTAAAACACATTATATAGAGTCCAACAATAATTACATTTCCTTAAAAACCTTTACTTACAATGAAAATGCAATTATACCTTCAATGATGGCTCCAGTCGAAGCTTCGATGCGATGTTGATACAAACAGACGTACCAACCGATGTCCCCCAATGACTATATACTAATAGTAAGTCATCAAGGGACATCGGTTGATACGGCGGCTGTATTTATCTTGAGTCTTGATTTCGAAGACACCGCCTTCCTTGAATTTTCAATGATGCCTCCAGCCGAATCTTCGATGCGAAGTTGATACAAACAGACGTACCAACCGATGTCCCCCGATGACTATATAGGGTGTCCCGTAAGTCGACGCCAAAACTGACACCGGTGATAAACTAAGTCACAAGGGACTCCAGAAAAATATACAAAAAATCTATGTTTAATAGTTTTTGAACTAAAGCAGTTTCTAAATTTTCGAAACAAAGTACAAGTACAGTACAAAAAGTACAAGTACCATCACGGGGATGGTTTTTTAGCTCCAGTAGCTACAACTCTTTACTTCTCTTTTGCAAGAGAGACGACGTTTTCGAGTGTTTTTCTTTTGCGATAAAAAATCCTTATGTTTTAAACAATTCTAATTTGGATGCTGAACATTATAAAACAGGATGTCGCTTTCCTTCAGCTCCAATACAACTAACATCTTCTCAAAAATTACCGGGTCGCATATCGTTATAACGAAACAATGTTACTAAGTACACTTTGAACATACATTGAAGAAACTGAGTTTATCAGCATTATAAGATCAGCCGATCTGGACGACAGCCGCGAACAGACCAACGTGAAAGACATTGCTCGACCAAGCCAACGGCTCCAGTTATCTGAAGCCATTGGCTACTATCTTGGCTCCTATCTAGGAACAAAAGATCTACAATATTAGACTTACTACCGGGATTTTTTATCGCAAAAAAGAACACTCGAAAGCGTCAGTATCTGTCTCTCTCGCATTTCATGGAATGCCTCTACGTTCCATTTAAACTAGAAGTGACAATACAATTCAATTCGTTACACTAAAATCATATTTAGTACATAAATAGATTTTTAAAAAATTGCGATTTTTGAAGAAAAATATTTTTTTCCATATAATGTAAGAAATAGAGTAGCAAGTGCCTTACCTTATTAGAATCCTTATTAAATGCGACAACTTTTTACGAGACGTGCCATACTAGCCTTGGTACGTTTTTTTTTCAGAACAATCAGTCAAAGTTGGGCGAAGAATTAATTATTCCGTTAAGGTTCGGATAAATGTGTCATTATCTTCTAAGCTGTAGCAGTTGGCTTATAATTTTAAACAAACAAACACTATTCAAGAATAGACAAGAAAAATAAAATTAAAAAAAGTAAAGAGTTGTAGCTCCTGGAGCTAAAAAACCAACACGGGGTGTACTTTTTTTCGAAAATTTAGAAACAGCTATAGTTAAAAAACTATTAGATAAAGATTTTTTATATTTTTCTGGAGTCCCTTGTAACTCAGTCTACCAGCGGTGTCAATTTTGGCATCGATTTGCGGAATACCCTATACAGCCATCAAGGGACATCGGTTGATACGGCGGCTGTATATATCTTGAGTTTTGATTTTGAAGACGTTGGCTTTTTTGAATATCCTATAATGGTTCCAGTCGATGCTAACATCGAAAAATGCTGCTAGCTCAACTGTAGATTGAATTTGGATAGCTTCCACAATCGACTTTAAGTCGTCTTTGTTGACCAAAGTCTGCGGACGACCAAGAGCGGGAAACTAATAACCGGTTGAGCGTTCGTTCGTACACTTCCCTCCGTAAACGTTTTTGATGCTAGGTGCCGTTTGTGTCACTTTGGTGCCAAGACGGAACTCTTCCATAATTAAACGGTTTTTTTTAAAGTGTCTATTAGGACGTAAAATGTTTAAAGTGAATGAAAACGCAACGCTGATCTATAAACAAAATGCTGAGTTTGTAAAAAGAAAGTCTTTTTTATAAAACAAAATTAATTTTGAATTGAGAATATATTGCCATTCCAATTTTTTTATTTGATATGACCAGTAAGAAGAGCAGTTTCAAAGGGAAAGGCCTAATATTAAATAAAATTTCCATTTACTGCTGTAGGTCCTGACACGTGCGATTTACATGCCTATAAA
Organism: Papilio dardanus tibullus; assembly: GCA_013186455.1. Classification (NCBI taxonomy): domain Eukaryota; kingdom Metazoa; phylum Arthropoda; class Insecta; order Lepidoptera; family Papilionidae; genus Papilio; species Papilio dardanus. The sequence continues at coordinate 53,123 of QDHC01000554.1, read as the reverse complement.
CGGTCGGACATGGGCTTTTCCCAAAGTGGTAAACGGGAAACTCCCTTGTCCAACCGAATATAAGTAGTATCGTCTCCGTAGTTTTCATTCTTCATCTCCTAGTTAATTTAGTAAAATCACAATGTTTTGGAATATGATTGAAACTGTAAGATAGCCCTATATCCTAAGACAGCCAGACCTATTCCTCTGTATACGCGCCCTATACCGGGCGTCCCGTTGTACCTAGGACAATCGTTTATTTTAAAAATATCTTGCGCTTCAAATCAATCTTGCCTATGGCATTTAAAACATCGTTTGTCAACTCCCGCGTGAAGTTAGTTACTATACGTCGACACCGCGTCAGTGTTTATGTAAAAGGTAATTATTGTTTTTTTTTGCTTAAAAAGTAAGATAACTAGATAGAACTTTATGCTAATTTATTTAACACGATATTTATTTCTTAAAAAAAATGATTTTTTCTTGGTTTATTCCTCTAATAAATGCTGTGTTAATTAAAACCTAACCTCAATTCAAAGTGTGCCTACGAAGCCTATTATAAATGTACTCTACGGTGTTGTACCTTCACCACACAACTGATATTGTTTTTTCTTCGTACAGTAAATATTTCTTTTTGTTTAGTATTTATTTTATCATGTAACAAATATACATATTATCACAGGAAAAATGCCGCGGAGCAAAAATAATTTTAAAAGATCTTCATTAGACATAAAACTATTGGAAAATGCTATAAAATTAATAAAAGCGAAAAAAATACCCTTTAACGGAACACTTTGAGGCTCTACTATAACAATGTCTCAGATGAAGGTGTATGACTGATTTGCATAAAAATCTTTGGTGAAGAAAGTTTTCAAGAAAAAACAGGTGCGGTTCAAGGTACATCCACTCTATTGTACCTTGGACAGTTTTCCCTTTTTTCTTCCAGAGCTTAAAACTCTCAACTAAACAAAAAAATCTATCATTTGATATATGCAATAAGTAATTAAATAATTAATCTTTACACATGTGTATATTTGATCAATCTGGACCTCAATATGTATTTTAAAAAAATGAAAATGTAAAAAAACCGTCCAAGGTACAACAGGTTCCCCTACTTAAATCTATTCCGCTTTATTCCGAAACGAGAATCAGCGTTATTACTGTTGTACTTTCTATGGTTGGTACTGGTATATTCATATTTTTTTTTACAAAATACATCCTTGTTCCTGGTACTTCTTATCTATATATATAAAAGAGTAGAGGGGTTTCTTAAAATCAGCGCTCAGCCAAAACTACTAAGTCTAGAGACTTGAAATTTTGTACAGAGGTTACTGTTACTACGTAAATGAGCACTAAGAAAGAATTTTGAGAAATTCCACCCCTAAGGGTCCGAAATGGGGGTCCAAAGTTTG
>QDHC01000554.1:15253-44680 GCA_013186455.1 Papilio dardanus tibullus | reverse complement strand
CCGCCCCGGCTTCGCACGGGTGCAAAACTGATACTAAATACACTACAGAAAAACTGTGAACATTGTATATTACATCCATACTAACAATAATTGAACCCGTGCGAAGCCGGGGCGGGTCACTAGTTTGATTATAGATTTGAAAGCGAATGCCAGCAGGGCTACCCAAAGTGCATGCGCTACAAAGCGATTCGATAACGAACATGAAAGATGTATAAAACTGATAATGACGTTCGATATCTCACACGTGACAAGCGCATGATTTATCGTATTTTATTGTCAGTTGCATACATTTTTGTCGATTCCATAAGAGATATCGCCAATCGAAAGATGCTTTGGTTAACCGCCCTGTTGTAATTATCCATGAGATTATGAATTAAACTATTACAAAATCTCTTGGGTTCATTGAACCTAGTAATGGTTGTCTACATACATATAAAAGACTAGCTGTTGTTCGCGACTTCGTCCGCGTGGAATTAAAAAATATAGCCTATGTTACTCGGGGATAGTGTAGCTTTCTAACGGTGGAAAAAAAAATTAAATCGGCCTAATAGTTCTCGAATTATTTCAATACATACAAAAATACAAAGTTTATCTCGGGGCCGGCTCGCCCGGTATTATACCACGACCACACAGAAGACAGGCGTGAAATGGAAGCAATTCCGTGTTTCGTCTGGGGAGTGTGGTGCCGGAGGCCTAATTTTAATCCACTTTCTCTTCCTATCCTTTTCCTACAAGGGAATGATGGGAAGAGGAAGTAGATTTTCCGGGGGAGGGGACGCATAGGGAGAGGAATTATCCTCCTGTATAAAAGACTAGCTGTTGTTCGTGACTTCGACGCAACGCATCTGCAATTGCAGATGTCTATGGGCAGCGGTCTATTCACAATTTCAGTTAGTCCAGGTGGCCGCTTACTCGTTTGTCACTTTGTAATATAAAAAAAGAACTTCTATATTTCACGCGGACAAAGTCGCTGGCGACCGTTAGTGGTTGTATAAAATAAGAAAGTAATATTAATCTATATCAAGAAGTATTCTCTCAATAATATAAATCTTATAAGCATTATCTCATTACACAACTTTACCGCTTCGTATATTGGTCAACGGACGACCGGATGTGGATGGTATAATACAATAAGCAGTGAATTAATTTCATTTGGAGCTCTAAATGACTCTTGAATCCAAAACGAGCACTTGTTGCATAACAACGACCAATTTGTAATGTAGATGTTACAGCTGTTATTGTATTTTTAATGTATGATTATCATTTTATGTTTACACTAAAATTAATAATTATCTTAAATTAAATTGATTTCGTTATATAACTTTTTTTATTTATAATACTCACCTTCTATTTACTAATCTAAAAAATATAAATACTTCATTATCTATATCTATACTTAATATTATAAAGAGAGAAACTATTATTATGTATTTTAAAATTTTTGTTTTGTTGTATATATTGAAATAACTCAAGAACTACTGGGCCGATTTTAAAAATTCTTTCACCATTATAAAGCTACATTATCCCCGAGTAACATAGGCTATATTACTTAATTCCGTAGTAAATGTTAAGGCTCAGTTTTAACTAAACAGTTCTACAGCGCAGTTAATACTGACGTGTGTAGGCAAAACTGAGTACTGTACATTTTTATTGTGCAGTTTGAATCGCCGTGTGTACGTCATTTTAAAAAGTACAGTGGGCATACCCAACATGCTTTTCGATCGGCGATGTCGCTAAAGGAATCGACAAATTTGTATGAAACTGAAATTGACGTTCGATTTCTCACTCGTGACAATTACATGATTTTATCGAATGTCAATGTCAGTTTCATACATTTTTGTCGATTCCATCAGTGACATCGCCGATCGAAAAGCATGTTGGGTAAGCCCACAGATAACTTTGCAGTTAAAACTAAACGTCTGTAGTCGGCTTAAGTAATTTGACATTGACAGATTTTGATAAGGAACTCGACTACGGAAGTTAATGAGCTATTACCGCATTGATTACGTAAGGCTACGCAATACATACAGACAAACGTGCCCATATATGTACTAGGTAATGTTATCAAAGGGCAGTTAGTACACACTATTGAAAGAGAAATCATTGCGCATTTAATTAAAGGAACACTAAAGCATTGTTCCCATGGGGTTTACCCAAAGTATCTTTCGATTGGCGATATCGCTGATGGAATCGACAAAAATGTATGGAACTTAAACTGACATTCGATAAGTCAGGTGCTTGTCACGTGTGTGATATCAAACGTCATTGTTACTTCTATACATTTGTAATGTTCCCTACTATTTTAGTCTAGTAACTTGCTACTCCGAACAAAGGATTTACTTATCTACTCTACTAAAATGTTGCTGTTCGGACATGTTTAGTTATTGTATTACTTGTTACTCGACCGTAAACTCGGCTACAGACAGTATTTAGTATTTTTTTTCATTTTGACGTCAATTTAACTGCACAGCCGAACAAGTTATATATTAAATTTATCACGCGGATAGAAGTCACGGGTGTAAGCTAGTATTATTATAGATCGAACAACAGTCAGTCTCATAGTATTGCAGTATTAATAGTTGGAAACGAGCTTGTTAGTAACAAAAGTGCACGTTTTATAATATTGGTATCGAATGAGGACATCATAAATTTGACAGATAAAAACAAACTGTTGTCTCGCTTAGCGTGCTCGTTGTACAGATTAAATTACATAACAAAAATAAAAAGAGAAAGCTAAATTCGTATCTCCTTTATAGTTGTCCTGTATGAATCAGTGAATACGTCTTCCAAAGGATATTTATTTTATGATTTTACGTTACTTGCGTTTTGGAAGACAATCTTGCAAATTATAGAATTTACTAGCGACCCGCCCCGGCTTCTCACGGGAGCAAATCGGTATAAGCTGATACTAAATGCTGCAGCGTTTGCAATGCACTAAAAATGTGTTAATTTACGACATCATATTAAAAACCTCTAAATTATCAGTGTTACTCTACTATATTGTGAATGTATTATAGATGAAAACCTTCCCTATGAATCATTCTATCTATTAAAAAAAACCGCATCAAAATCCGTTGCGTAGTTTTAAAGATTCAAGCATATATAGGGACAAACATAAAAAGCGTTTTTGTTTTATACTATGTCAGGATAAGGATGTACATAACGCGGCTTTCAACATAATTTATTATATTATCTTCATCCTGCCCTTGTCCCTATGGAGGGTCGGCACAGTATGTACTACTCCATACTTCTCTATCAGCCGTCATTTCTGAATTTACCCCTTTTTTTCAGCATATCTGCTTTCACACAATCCATCCATAATTTCTTTGCCCTCTCTATCTTTGTATCCGTCCAAATTCAATTTCATTACTTTTTTATTTTATCAATAACAATATTTTTTTACCAGCGAATGGCTTTGCCTTTTATTTTGTCTTTCGGCGGCCGGCGTTAGCCGTGACACTGGAGACTATTTACGAAATAAAATAGACGTCTGACTTCTAGACGGTTCAAAGGCTTACCTAAAATAAGTGTGAGTATCTTCGATGCTTTAATTCGGGCATTATCTATTAAGCCTTGTTCGCATTAGGATAGTATTTTAGTCGAGTAGCAAGTAGCATTTATCCGAACAAAGGATTTCCTACTCTTCGAACTCGTTTAAGTGTAAATCTACGCATTAGAATAGTAACTTATTAACTAAACGTTTCCGAACAGCAACATTTTAGTAGAGTAAATTAGTAAATCCTTTGTTCGGATACTTGCTACTTGCTACTCGACTAAAATACTTTGCTAGTGCGTTCGAGGCTTTAGTTATTGTCAATTCGTATCCCACTTGCTACTTTTTTCATAGCTATATTACTTAAAAGATACATGTGTTTAAAACTTTCACTCTATACCATATGAACTTGCTCGTAATAATTTTTAAGTTTGTTTAAAGTGGCCAATTGCCGGCGGCGATGTATAGAACATAATAATAAGTCGACCATTACGTCAAACATGAACCTGACTGACTATTGCATGATTAAAGCGAAACCAGCGATAGAATATTTGACTAGCTGTCGTCTACGACTGCGTCCGCAATGAACTAAAAATAATACATAATTAGTAGCCTATATGTTCTTTATCTATGCCAAATATACAGATATATGAAGACCTTCTAAGAAACATTGACCCATCTATTGGGAAGAGATTTTGCTTATCTATATATGGGAGTTCATTTATGTCGCCACAAAATAGCATCTCCGTTGCTTCGCTCAATTGCAGGGCCATCACTGCAGCGCCGAAGTGGTTCATGAGGGCCTCGTCGACGATTAGTCGGGAGCAGGTCTGTTGCTCCCTGAGTCCGTTTACCAGGATCGAGGCAATTGTGCGCACTTTCGTTTTTGCCTTTGCCTTTTTGCCGATGCGACTTGCAAGCTTCTCGCGAAGTCTTTTGACCCATTTATTTTAACATTCATATTATATAAGTATGAAGTAAGATAGCTTATGCTAGGTTACCATATTTGTTTTGTTGAAGACCCAATCGAATAATTGTAATGGTTTATCAGAAATCTGCTACATTTGTTGTGGAACTTCATCATTATTTCTCGCTATCGTAAACTTTATCCGGGTCTTCCATGAAGCCCGGATCACTAAAAAACCTATTAGATGAGCCTTCATAAGACAGGTAAAAATTCAAGTTGTATTTATTATGCTGATGTTGTCTTCAATGGAGTTCATTTGAAATACGACATGATTTGGAAGCATAAGTGTTACGAAAGGGCTAATCACTTAAGCAATATAAGAATGTATAATATTCTGTATTAATTTAATTAAGTAATGATACATTGTTTAGAACGCGATCCAATAAGTTTTCTTCCAAGATCGATCTTGTTTTCGAACGAAAATGAATCTTACTTCTTTGAATTTAAAACAAAAGAGTACTAATTAAGACTAAGTTAAAGTAATTTAAATACATCTTCTACTAGCTATTGCGTCCATGTGAAATTAAATAATATACCCTATGTTACTCGGGGATAATGTAGCTATTTAATGGTGAAAGAATTTTTTAAATCGGCCCTGTAATTCTTGAGTTATTTCAATACAAACAAAAATATAAAAATACAAAGTTTCTCTCTTTATAATATTAGTATATATGCATTCAAACAAAACAGTAATCAAATGTAATTTTGAGTACAACTTAATGTTTGCATTTCAAGCACAGGGTATCCATTCATGTTTTCAGAGACAACAAACCGAGGGAACCATTTCGAATGGTTACTATACATTTCATACACATAACTGGTTACTGGACTCTTAATTAAATACGCTGTGCTTTGTACAAACACAAGTTCCCGTCAATGTATGTGGATAAACATTAATTAAATAGAACGGAATCATTCTAACTAAAAGTAGGGTTACACTGTGGTTGGCTCTTGGATCGTTGGCTGCACCATCCGACCGCGCTAACCACAGAAAATACTATGCTTGTAACGATGTAATTGCAAGCAGTTTTTGGTACGCAATCTGTCCGTGGAATTTCGCAGTGGAAACCAGGCTTTACAGTTCAGTGCTTTAGTATTTCGGCCATGTTTGTATTCGATTAGATTTAAATTCAATTGCATTGATTTAGCACTAGATTTTGTCCGCGGATTTGTTGACGTACATTTACATTTTCAGTACAAGCGCGTACAGGGGGACTACGTAAAGTATCTTCCGATTGGCGATATCGCTGATGGAATCGACAAAAATGTATGAAACTGACAATGACATATGATAAGTCATGTGATTTCGAGATCGAACGTCATCGTCAGTTCCATACATTTGATGTCCGCTATCGAATCGCTTTGTAGCGCATGTACTTTGGGTAAGCCCCCTGCTCTACATTACGCGGTGTAATTTTTTTGTATGCAAAATTAGTATTTAAACGCATAGCCTAAAGATTCTATCGTATATCCTATACCATATTATATGTATAAATTCAACGTTTCCAACCGATTTGCTGCTAGCGAGGGACATTCAAATACTCCGGATGTACGTAAAATTCCGATATTCAGTTAAATTCTACATTACATAAGATTTCGATGCATTGGAGATTCTGTCAATTCATTCTACTGAAAATTTTAAATTCTTATTTGTTAGATATTAATGCTTTCTGGAAAAATATTTATAACAACGAAGATGTTTATGTTGTATTCGAAGTAAATCCGGTATTAAGTAATACCTAAGTTGAACAACAAACCCACGACAATGACCATAAACATAAGAGAGAGTTTGTTAATATTGTAATATGATACAATATTATGTTACTAAAATTAATTTATTAATATCTCTTGTCCGTTCTTAGAATGTTTAAAGTGCATGCTAGATGGTTCCCAGCAGAATTCGAATGACGAGATACGACTTATAGCCACAAGATCCGTAGTCCGTACCCCTAATTAGCGGTGCTTAAACCAGGGTTTCGATTAGTACTCAAATAATAAGCAATTATAATTTATTAACCTATGGCACTCGAGAGCTCCGGGAGCCATTTATTTATCTTCAAACTCGAGGTCTCCGCTACGGTGACAATGCAAATAATTTTCAGTGTTTAACATAAGAACAAAAACACATCGTAAAAAATAAACAAAGATGACTTTTCTTTTTATATTATACTAGCTGTTGTGCGCGACTTCGTCCGCGAGAAATTAAATAATATAGCCTATGTTAATCAGGGATAATATAGCTTTTTAATGGTGAAAAAATTTTTGAAATCGGTACAGTAGTTCTTGAGTTATTTCAATACAAACAAAAATACAAAAATTCAAAAATACAAAGTTTCTCTCTTTATAATATTAGTATAGATTAAGCTTACATGTCAATGTTGTCTATTGAATGAAATCGCTTCTTGCTGATAATAAGTGTGAAAGAAAGCGAGTGCGAAAGGTTAAAATTAAATTATCAATCCTAATTGACTATCTTAACGTAAATACTTATAGTGAAAATATACATATTTAGATGCAATTAAAGTCAAGGCGAATAACTTACGAGTAACTAAATATATACAGATTTCTCATGCAGATTTTCACAGACTTTTAAGTACTTTGAAAACAAAGGTTTCATTTTCTTATCAAGTGCCTAATCTTGATTGCAAAGGACCTGCCGATTGACACTTTTAATGTTTCACTCGTGGCTAAGGTAAATTAGTTAGTATTAAGAGAGTCCCTAAACTCTACTAATAGTATTTCTCTAAATGTAATAAGATAGGCGACGCATATATGTAGGAACGACGCGCGAGGGAGAGACGCATAGGAAGGGGAAATTATCCTCTTTCTGTGCGTCTCCTCCTTAGATTAAGGATAGGCAACGCATCTGTAATTTCAGATGTCTATGGGCAGCGGTCGCTTCACTATTTCAGCGAATCCAGGTGGCCGCTTGCTCATTTGGCACTTTATAATATAAATAATCATATGAAGTGCGTGATCACAGGCAGCAATATCAAAATAATGAGTTTGCAGATGCCTTACCTACCATTAGTTCTATGTGTTTTGATTCTAGGATCTGATAACTGATAGCTTCCTGTGCTAACAATCACCGGACAATCCTTACCGTGGATTTCCATTGCCGAAAGACATAATGTTATCTCTGTTTTTATAAAGATAATGAAAGGGATGAAAATATATTTTTCTAGATGTTTCCCTAATGGAAACCGAATAAGCTGGGCATTGTTCGTTACGTTCTTTTGTTTTAACAATTTTCCAGATTCGTATTGTAAAGTTATTTGATTGTTAGTAAACTTCGTTGCGTAAGTCACGATTTAGTCGCAAGAATCCCTATTTTATATAACTGCAAGTTTCAAATATAAAAATATTAATTAAAAACTTTCCAGTATTAAAGTAGAGATAGTTTTATAAAGTGATATTATATGTTAATTTGCTCGAATAAAAACTAAATAAATACCTAAAAATGCTTTAATTTTACTGGATTTAAGACTGTTATCCTTTGTGTATACGTCAACTTAGATTTCATACTAGCGACTCGACCTAATTCACGCTATCCCTAATCATGTCCATTCCATCGTATAGACCTATGTCAAGCAGTGATGATGATGATGATGAATCGTATTGCAAAGGAAGTGATAGAGCAATTTGGAGATCGCTTAAAAAGTATCCTTTTTTGATATTATCTGACCTTATCACTGATTCTATGAATATTTATTGATAATAAAATTAAATGATGTGCTCAAAGTTACAGGAGAGCATTCAACATAGTTCCTGTTTTCCCAAGCAAGCATTAGTTGGTCTTCCAGCGAAAGTGAATGCCGTCGCGCCCCACCTGATCCGCTATGGGGTGGGTACGTATATATAAACACATACTCAAAGTAACCGTTATAGTGTAAAAACAGTTCCGGCGTAGATACTACTGGAACGGCCCCCGCCCCAACATGAGAGGGACCTGGAGCCTGGTGGTCAGTGTTACTTTGTTTTTTTTTTAACGATAGAACTCGAACAATATCGGCTTTTTGACCTTGCCATCTAGTACAGGATCAGTGTTATCGTTTCGTTGAAATTTAGAAAATATTTTTCTTTAATTTATTTATTTTCTTTCGATTTAGATCTGTCTCGACAATGAAATAAAGTTAGGCCAAAAAACAAATTCAAAAGTTCCAATAATATTTTTTAAATATTTAATTCAAGTATCTACTAATAGTTACACCAAGAGAAGAGAAAATTCTAAGTAATAATGACAGAACTTTGCAGTTTCTAGAATTTTAATAAATAATCTAAAATATGTTTAAGTTTATTATAGATTTATCGTAAAACTCTTGTAAAACATCTTAACCTTTCGGACATCGTCATTCTATTGTTTTATTCTTGTTTACATAACAACCGGTAGTCAAATAAAATATTTACCGTTAGTAAATTTGAACATTCACAGTTTGGTCACACAGAGCTAATAGTCAAATATTGTTTCTCATAATTGGTTATGTCCAATGATTTTAATTAAACGTTATGTGGAAAGTTTATCGTGATTTTGTGATTATTTGTAACATTTGCGAACTTTGTGATGACTCTATACTTTTCAATAACGGATACGTTTGAAAGACGGTGTCATGAACTTCGTGGCATCACTCCTAGAATATAATATGGTACTTTTATAGGATTAATTAATTAATTTAACTCTATATGTATTAGTGTTAGTTATTTAATAATGGCGCCTTTTCAATGTGTTTTTAACCGACTTCCAAAAAGGAGGTTTCCAATTCGTCTGTTTTTTTGTCTTATTTTTTGGTTCGCAAAACATTTTTTTCTTATTCGAAAGGAAAAGTGTTTTATTTGGTCCCATTTTCCAAAATATAAACTGTTCAGCAGGTTTTGAGTTATCTATCACACATAAGTTTGGGATTAGTTGTAAAAATTGTCAGCAAACTTCTAAGGATTTACACATTATATTAAAACGTGTAATTTAATGTTTAATAAGTTGATTAAAAATGCAAAAAATCTTAAATTCAATAGTTTAAAGTGGATTTGTATTAATTACGTAGTTGGTAATCGTAAAAATTTCGTGTCTTTTTTAACTCTAGTGTTCTTGAAGTACGATAACCTTAGTGGGAACGTAACAATTAAATTGCTCGTTTGTAAAAATGGCTTTTACATAGAACCAGTTACATTGTTATAGATTTTTTCTATCTAAGAATGTTTCTCATCATTGTTGAATAGTTCATCGATGAAATTGTATTTTAAAATAGATTAATGACTTTGTAGAACTTTCGTTTTCTCTGTTATCAAAAAGTGTTATGTCCTATGTAATTAGGAAGAAGCTTGGGTGATATTTTTCTTGAAAACTATTGTATTATGGATTTCACCTGCAGTGTTCCTTGTGGCCAGCATATTGCAGTTCCCAATATCGTGTCTATGGGGACTGATGTGTGTCAAAAAATATTAAAATTAATACGCCACAGGAGTGTGACATGACAACAGTTATTGTCAGTTCCATACAATACGTGACTTTCTAATTAGACATGTTTCTATTTCATTTCTTAATACTTAGTCTTGGGAGGCAGGTGACTAAATAAAAAAAATGATAATCGGACAACCAGGAGCCGAGTTATAGGCGAACAAAAAAACAGACAGACGAATTGAGAACCTTCTTCATTTTGGAAGTCGGTTTTAAAATATTTTTCTTTAAAGTTGAAGAAGATACTTAGTTCCGAACATGGTAAGCACGTTTTGTGGGCGTTTGTTATGCAATACGGATATTCTCTAGCGCACTTAGACGCGTGAAACATGTTCTTCTTTCCGAAACAGTAATAATAAAACGTAATAAATGCGTAATAGGTGCGACCGGCGGTTCATGTTGACTTTATGTATGCATCCGAGAATGGTCGGGTTATATAAGTTGACCGATATACGCTTTGAGAATTAATAGAGTCATCATTATTTGTGTATGAAATCCACCTCGTTACGTCACGCACCTTATGGCTTTGTACACACTAGGACAGTATTTTAGTCGAGTAGCAAGTAGCAAGTATCCGAACAAAGGATTTACTAATCTATTCTACTAAAATGTTGCTATTCAGACACGTTTAGTTACTAAATTACTATCTTAGTGCGTAGGTTTAGGCTTAAACGAGTCCGAACAGTAGTAAAAATGCTACTTGCTACTCGACTAAAATACTATCCTTGTGCGAACTACGCTTTAGGCTGATTTTAGTGTCATACTGACGACACACTAATTGTCAGCGCTGACAGATAAAGTGTACTAACTTCAATGAGGAGTGTCAGGACTCGGGGTAACTTCTTAGAAGATACGTTTCGTCTGTCAGCACTGCTAACCACCGGGACAGCGTGACTAAAACGAACCTATTAGATATTACTCCTATATTTAAAAGTTGTGCGTAAACAATACTGTTATTAAATACTTATAGCAACAATCATTGCAGTATTTTAAAAGGAAATCGAGATAAAGTGTATTAATATAAATTCATAAATAATTCATGAATAATATTAATATTATGTAACCAATATAAATGTGCAGTGTACAAACAGGAAGTTGATTATGAATAGTTACTAAGAACTCGTTTTGTTTATTGCGGGACGAATTTAGCGTTTAAATATTAAGTATGCTATTTAATTGTATCTATTCTTAGATAGCCGATGCGTTACCAATCCAAAATCTATGGAGGAGAAGACGCAAGAGGATAATTCATCTTCCTATGCGTCTCTTCCCCCGCCAGTCCACATCCCCTTATAAGAAAAGGGACGAATATGATTGTCAGTTTCATACAGTTTTGTCGATTCCATCAGCGATATCGCCAATCGAAAAGGACTTTGGGTAGCCGCGCTGCATCGTGACATGTACAAGGCGCGATGAAGGGCGCTAGTGACATTCTAAGATCATAATTTATTTTCAGATGACTTGTCGGTATATATCTATATTCCAGGAAACTTTAGGTTTGGTAAAAATAGTTAAGGAAAGAATAACGTTCAATCATCACAAGTATCAATTGCATTAAATCCATTGTATAATATTTATTTGTATTATTGTCTCAAGTTATGCAATTATTTTGCAATTGCGTCCTATCGTTTTCGAGTCGTGTTAATGAAACGGATAAACTTTCACGAAACGTTTTCACCTTGTTTACATAAGTTATTTGCGGATTTACGGTTAAATGTGTTAAATAAGTTTTCATTTTTTAACCGACTTTTTTATGCAAAAGTCGATAATTTTGAAATAACTGCGTTGAAGGCACACATGACAGATGTGCACGAAAAAAATGTCTTTGTTTTTTAAATTAAAAAATTATGCACATCCAAGACTCGTGACTTTACTTTTCTTTTTGTTATTCTCTTTATTATGTAAGGCATTTGATGCCCGCGCAATGACCTCTGTCGTTCTCTACCAATTACTCAGGTCAATTCGTGTGTTTTCACATAGACTCGGTAGTTGTTACGTATTAACTTTTAAGCTTCTTAAGTTTTTATAAGCCCAGGTCTTCATTAGACCGATGTCACGCAAAAAACGGCCTTACGCCTAAACAAAATCTCCGTTTTTTTTGTCGTCTTATAACAATCAACTTCCCTTCTACCTATTTATTTATTTATCGTATGCTAAACAATCGTGGACGAATTAAATTCAACAAATATTTAATTTGATGTCTATCATTTCACAACTAGAACAAAGATTTGTTGTTGTTTTCACATTTTTTATTGTTATATTTTTATCTTAACCTTCTCGTTATTCACACTATTATTGAACTGTGCTCAAGGCGCATGCGTTTTGTTTTAATTGATTTGCGATATTTTTTTTGAAACATGATCTATTTTAAACTATTATTATCTTTGTTACAGATTACCCTTGTGGTAATTCAAATCGCTCTAGTCACGGGCAAGGCGTTTATGACACGAGACCAACAAGTGCAACAACAATCAGACCCAAAACCAGCTTCGAGCAATTTAGCACAGAAACGTGTGGGTTACGACTACCCCGCACCGCCTCTGGATCTCGTGAACCCTTACCAAGATCATGACGATCTGCATGTTCACGGAGACCATCATGAGGTGATAGAACATCACGACGATCATGACCATCACGGTGATGATTTTCACGACCATCTTGATCATCACGACCTGCATGATCACCATGAAGAGCATCACGTAGAGGAACACCACGAGGAACACCACGATCATCATGATCATCACGACCCCGGCTACTGGAAGAAGAAACTGATCTGGAAGCCTGGCTGGAAGAAGATATGGAAACCATCCAAGAAACAAATATGGAAACCATCATGGAAGAAAATATGGAAGCCTATCTGGGTACCTACCAAAATTCCTGTTTGGAAAGAAATCAAAGTTCCGGATTGGAAGAAAATTTATAAACCCGTTTGGAAACCTATTAAAGTACCGGCATGGAAAGAAGTGAAAGTCCCCGATTGGAAGAAAATTCAAGTTCCAGTTTACAAAGACATAGTCGTACCTGGTTGGAAAGACATTCAAGTACCCGCTTGGCGCAAAATATGGGTGCCGGAATGGGTTAAGGTAGGCGTACCTGGAGAAAAGTACCTCGGCAAAGACCACGACGGTTGGGAATACACGTCACATGATCTATGGAAGAAAAAACTAATTTGGAAACCACTTTGGAAAAAGTACTGGAAACCAGCAAAGAAGCAGATTTGGATACCGGACAAGAAATTAGTATGGAAAGACGAATACAAGCAGATTTGGAAGACCGAAAAGAAGCAAATCTGGGTAGACGACAAAAAGTTAATCTGGAAGGAGGCTTGGCAACAAATTTGGAAACCATCCAAGAAGCTGACCTGGGTCCCGGACAAGAAACTGGAATGGAAGGAATCCTGGAAGCAAATTTGGATTCCGGACTGGAAGGACATTTGGGTGCCGGGAGTAAAGAAAATATGGCGACCAGTTTGGATCTCAGAATGGTTCCCATCTCCTGATCACCATGAACACGTCCATGACTCGCACAGTTGGAAGAGAAGTGATAGTAACGCAGAAGCTAGCCAACAATCGGTAACAGTGAAGAAGGCTCCTCAGCAGACGAATCCTCAGCAACCTACACAGTCAACGTGGCAGTTCCCGAAATAAATAACTTAAGTTAATTTTTTTGGTTATAGATAATTATGAAAGATGTTCGCAGTCATATAATAAAAGCGCTCGAGTTACCAGTTCAACGAAACACGACAGGACTATAGGTAAATGTCTAAAAATATACAAAACGCTTTGCGAAACTACTTTTCAAATATTGCGATTGTTTTTATGAACTGCGAACATTTGTTATTGTATCAAGTTAAAATGGATAGCGTTGCAAAAGAGTATTGAAGCTTTAAATGAGGTGTTGTTTTCTAAAGAAGAAAATAACTATTGTTATAAATAGTGTCTGTGGAATAGTAAGCCGTATAACTTATCAATATAAAGAGTAAAAGTAATATAGACTGTTGAAATGTGGAAATTTTAACTCCTACTTTTAAATCTGGTCGTTAAATCTCATTTCCACAGTCTACTATATTACTATTACCCTTTATGTCGATAAGCTACATAATAAAGTTGATATTATATTGTTCTGTCTTGTCATGACAGTGAGACACCAGACACTAGTAGTTTGACAACTGTGACAATACAAGGTACCTCGATATCGCTCGGAATGGTGTAATTTAGACATGATGCCCACTGATGTTTTATGTTATGTTGTTCTTTGTGTGTGTGTTTCAGGTTGTTGTTATTACTTTAATCTTAAGTAAACTTAAATAGATATAGCTGAACCAATGAAATAAATATAAGTTTTGTTATATTCTTATTATTTGTTTTACTTCGAGTATGTTACCGTATCGACAGAGTTCAGACTATCGCTGAGCGTAATTTTTGTGCTATTTTTTTGTTCGTAAGTAATTTGTTTATTTTATAGTTAGACACAAATTGTGTTCCAAGACATTAATAATTCTCACACAACACAAATCTCTGTGTAAAATGAGATAAGGTTTGTTGCCGTCTTTCCGGGAGTACTAACTGGAAACTAAAGTTCACACGAAGAGCAGACGGGTCAAACAACTAGAGCATTGCAATTTGTCCCTTCAATACCTGTGTCCAAGCCTAAGTTATTATTCATGTGTCCTGGATAAAGCTGTAATTCGCTGATCGATCGAACATTCATTACCTATATTCTTGTCTGTAAAATGTTAACCGTATTTCAATTTTAGCAATTCATTTTTCAAAATATATCGAGCAATTTAGCAGATTTGAGAAATTCTAAAAAGTAATATAAAAAAATATATTAAGAACATTGCTATGCTTAAATTGTCAGGTGCTTACGTCGTCCTAGTCTAAAAAAAGCATTACTGAAAAATGACTGAATTTCAGCACATAGCGCGCTGAGAAACAATCTATAAAATGACAATATGGTGTCCGGACAACGCTCACAAAATATATTTCCAGTGCACGGAAAATGTTATTTATGGTAATGCTATTGTAATAAGCAGACGAAACAGATGTCACCGTTAATATTCTCTACTGCAACAAAATCAATATCCAAGAAAATACTTTAATGTTTTAGATAATAAAATAGCAAATATTTTTATAAGTGTAACTGCTATACTTATCTAACAGGACTCAGTTAAAAATCATCAAGTTTACCTATAAAAAAGTTCCTTCTACTATACCAAAGCTATCATAATAACTACCCTCAAATAAAATCTACTAGTACTTAACAGGTATATAGAATATGTAACTTGGATAAAATGTATGCAAAAAAATCCTTTACAACTTTTCTTTTTTTTTCAATCGAATGCGAAACTGCTACACATTTTTGGCATTCCCTTTCTGCAATGCATTCGGGCATTCGTAAAATGCTTTGATGTTTGAACAGTAACATGTGAACGTGGGTTCAAATTTTAAGCCACCATTTTTAAAACTATAGGCATATGCAAAATGTATGAATGCTCGCTGGATACCTGCGAGCATATTTACACCAGACTCCGTATTTTTAATGACTACAGAGGGTTGCCCAAAGTACATGCGCTACAAAGCGATTCGATAGCGAACATCTAAAATGTATTAACCTGACAATGACTTTCGATATCTCACACGTGACAAGCACATGACTTATCGAATGTCATTGTTAGTTCCATACATTTTTGTCGATTCCATCAGCGATATCGCCAATCGAAAGATACTTTAGGCAACCCTGAGTACCGGTATAAAAAAATAAATTCACAATCAAACAAAATAAACTTTATTAAGAAATATAAAATACATCAATTATTCAAATATAAGAACATAAGTATTTAAAAAAATAACACGCCACCAAAAAAAAAAAACAACAGTACAAATAAAATGTTCCGTTCCTTATGATACCGCGTAAAACAATTTCTTGGAATGTTAATTATGTAGTTGTTTTTCACGATCAAGTAGAAACCCGATGCAATAACTTAAAATAACCGTCAGAAGTTGAAGTTGTATGGTAAACAATATTGTACGCTAGTTAAACAAAAATACCAACTGAAAAGAGAATAAACAAAAACCTGTTTTCTTGATTCAAGTTCTCAAAAGTTCTAGAATAAAACAAAAATAAAATAACTCAAGCCCGATGCAGATAACTTCGATTGAAACGAAAACCTTAACTTATTTAGTTATGTATTTAAGTATTAAAATTATAACTAAAGTATTTAATATAATTTTTTGGATTTCAAGCTTCAATAATTACTGCAAATCGAAATAGGCTTATAATAAATGACTAGAAACACTCGTATGTTAAATCCTAATAGCCGAAATCAATATCCGATCTTAAAAATCCATCTTATAATCATTTCATGTATACTTTGCATCGTAAGTACCAACAAACATTTTTCTTTCCAGCAAAACACTGAATTCAAATACAGACTTCGGTCGTATACATCGATTATAGTTGCGCTCGTGTTTATTCAGGCAATTTTACCGCAAAGTCTCCATCGACATTGTAGACCCAGGACGGCGGGGGAGGATGCTTGGTCACCCATTCTTTCTCCTCCACCGGTTGCCAGATGCGCTTCACTGATGGCACGTACGTAATCTTCTCCTGCCAAGTCTTAACCCATTTCGGCTTCCACACAAGTTTGTTGCTCCAGAACCCTTGGTACAGGTAGTCTTCGAGTTTCTGTCGCTCACTGACAAAGAAATGGTTTAGTTTAGTTTTAAAAATTTAACATATCGAAATACATACAAAAATATACCACACTCTTTGATAATCTACATCTACTTACATATAAAATAAAATAATAAGGCTTTTTTATGTTTGTCTTTATATATGCTTGAATCTTTAAAACTACGCAACGGATTTTTATGCGGTTTGCTTTAATAGATAGAGTGATTCATAAGGAAGGTTTATATGTATAACTAGCTATCTGCCCCGGCTTCGCACTGGTGCAATTATTATTATTCTGTTATATACAACGTTTAAAGTTTTTCTGTAGTGTATTTAGTATCAGCATTGCACCCGTGCGTAGCCGGGGCGGGTCGCTAGTGACTGTTTTAAAAATACTAAGTTTGTAGTTTGCCAACATTGATGCTGTTGTTACAGGCTTTAGTAAGTTTTAGATGCTGGCTTCTGTTTAATTGAGCATTTTATTTTATTAATAACTAGCTGTTGTGCGCGACTTCGTCCGCGTGGAATTAAATAATATAGCCTATGTTACTCGGGGATAATGTAGCTTTTTAATGGTGAAAGAATTTTTGAAATCGGTCAAGTAGTTCTTGAGTTATTTCAATACAAACAAAAATACAAAAATTAAAAAATACAAAGTTTGTCTCTTTATAATATTAGTACAGATGTGCAATTTAAAATATAGCCAATGTTACTCCGGGATAATGTAGCTTTCTAATGGTGAAAGAATTTTTGAAATCGGCCCAGTACTTCTAGAGTTATTTCATAACATACAAAAATACAAAGTTTTTTACTTTATAATATTAGTATAGATTACTCACGTCCCGGCCCTAACATCGGTGATCTTAATAACGGTGCGTTCGTCTGGTTCAAACGTGTAAGCAACCCCAAACACCATCACCATCCCGAGAAGAATCTGTTAATAAATGGTTTAATTTAATCAAACAATTCCTTAATCAAAATTAACATTGTGATTAAACACCTCAAATGTTAAATTAAAACACAAATACTTATTTTCCCACTTTTCTGAGGCAAATACATTAATGGACTAAAACATAATTTGTCTCCTCCGTTTAATTAAAAAATCGTCGCAAAAAAGAGCGCTACTTTGTTATTAAATAAAATTATTCTATTTCATCGATAAATTATTTACCTAGAATTTAATTAAATATTGTTTTACTGAAGTTAGATTCGAACCCGTATCGACATCGGCTGCCGGACTACTGGGTTAATTATATGATACATGGTACAACTCTAACATTGTTACGTTACAATTTATTATTAAAATAATAACACCTACAATAAAAGTGCGATTAAAAAGCTTTTATTAATTTAAATATACAAAAACATTAAACCGTATGACATTGAAAATGGAATTAAATATTAAAACGATACATTTCCGTAGAATCGATATATGTGTAATTATGTAGCATAGCTTTTATATTTTTCAATGTATTCACCCATTTGAATGGAAATCATAAAACATTGCAATGCAAGGCTCGCAGCGCTAATTTAAATATTAAAAAAACAATTTTAAGAAATTAATTAGTAGAGAATAAAGTGTAAGTAATTAAATAAAAATGATTTGATTTGCAAAAATACTTCGTGTATTTATTATTAAGAGATTAATTACATTTTTAATAAAACAATACTTTATTCTATCCTAATTTAATGCAAACAAAAGTTAAAACGAATCGAACCAGTCAGACGGAGAAAATTATTTCAAATAAAATCAATAAATTAAGGTAAATTATTATATCATCTATCTATTGAGATATAAAAAATACCGCGATAAGTAAAATTACATTTTCACTATATTTTAAACAAAACTAGAAATTAATAACTTTAAATAACTTTGTATCCTCGCGAAACAAGATTAATTAATACGGCACTTTATACTAATTACGTTCATTAAAAATTGGAAAGAAAGACAATCCCTTTAAATTAAAAAAAATGTCTACATATGAAAATTATTAGCAAAATCTCAATTGGACAAAATAATCATTTATTTTTTAATTTATTAAATTATTCACAGTTCAATTATTATATTTTAAAATTATTTATTCGCTCATTAAAAATTATAAAAACTAAATGAAGACTAAATATGAATAAATAATTTAAGACAACTTACCAAAATGATTCGGCTCATTTTGATAAATTCGACACTTCAATACTTCGATGAGTTTCAATTAGCAAGACCTCTATCCTTCGACAAGAAAAACTGTAACTGACGAACGGATCCGCTCTTGATGCTCTTTTATAGCAGTTTTCCGATCGCTGTCGGGCTTCTGAACTTTATTTCTGTACGACCCACGTAGGAAAATTATTGCGCCATTTCATTTTTTGATTCAAATTCTCATCGAACCACATTTAACATAAGGTTTAATTTATTTTTTCCATTGGTGATGACGAAACAAGGATCGGAAACTACGCAGTTACAATTCACTTTACTTAAAGGTGACTAAGGGCTCGTATATATGGATTATTTTCAGCACTTTGTACTCACAACTGCAATTCGCAGAACACTAAACAATGTAGCCGGCAATGCCGACCGCTCGCATTGTAGCTATCAACTGTTTGAAAGCAGTCCGAGTATCCGTTAACTCATAAATTTCTTTATCACACTTCTAAACCACTTTGAACCATTGTCGCAATATAAAATATGTCTGGCAAACATATTATTTAGATCGTAGGTCAGGAGTACTGTATCACTGTTATAAAGGTGTCGATTACACAGGTTATTAGTTGTTTTAACTCTTTGCCTCCGCTCTGAATACATTCCATGTGGCCACTTTGCCATTGCCGGACACTTTTGACTGTAACCATCGCCTATAATAACCCTATAGACCCTGCTAAACTTTAATAAATAAGCGACTGCAAATAATTTGTCAGCGTGTTTGCGATTTTTTTCACGCAGGCGCCTCAACAAGTTGTATGAAATAATACTCAAATTAAAGTGAATTAAATGCAATAGTAAGTAGCATTGTCATTGGCATTTTCCCCTGAGCACATTTATGTTATTTATATGAAATGTCGCGTCATGAACAATTATAATAAAACAAATGTAATTAATTTGTAGCATAATTAAGTTAATACATTTTAAAAGTGCAAAAATATTGAATCTTCTGAGTATATTAAAACGTGAACCAATTTTTGTACCCCTCTTTAGGGTTTCACGTACGTGTGAACATAGTTTTACCCAAAGATATAATATACTTATAATATCTCTTTGGTTTTACCTTTATTAATTTTCGGCCTTCACTTGGTATTTTAAACGGCGTACTGATGACTCAAAAGCAACAGGTAAATAAAATTGTTTCAATAAAACGCAAAGATCTAGAAAACTCTTCGTGTGTAAACGAGACCTAATTTATGTGTTCATAACATTTCGGCTCATTTCACGTTTTTCTTAAAATTTATTTTAGAAAAGATTTCGAAACGAGTTAGCGAATTTTCAACGATTGTACGATTTCCCGACGAGGGTAAGAACGGTACCAGATTATGGTAAGAAACCATGTAAGTTGAGGTAAAGTCAGGGCTGTAGTCGAATTTGAGGTAGGGCAGAACTGTTTCGCAGTGCCCAAGACCCCGCCGTAATACGTTTGAGGGCCGTCAGATTTTAGTGGGAATTCCGGTCACCTTTTGTGGCCGGCGAGTCCCACACTCCCTACGCCATTGCACAGCCCCGCGTAGGGGTGCGTAAATGCATTTCCTGACGTTTAAAAAAAAGGGCAGCACTGTTTGATCGGGCCTAGGACGGATGTAAATTATAGTTACAAGCAATGTTCGGAATGTTTATAAATAAGTACCTATCACCATAACTTTTATCTCAAACTATGAACAAACAATTTAATTTTTATTAAATTTAATGCAGGATGCCCTCCCCTAATTACGGCCCTGACTTTTAACATTTCTTTCGCTACATCAAGTTTAATACGATAGGTCGCGAGCGGAAATTTTTTAGGAAACTTATCAATAATGTAAAGAAAATTCTGGAAAATTAAAACAATAGAAACTTTACAGTTCATGGTGGGGGTTTTAAGTCTTTAGTTCCTTATAGGTAAGTATATGATTGCGAAACGTATTTTTTAGTATACTAGGTAGTCGCCTCGACTTTGTCTGCCAAAAAATTTTAAGGTGTGCATAATTTGTTTATATTTATATACTTAGATTAGATAGAAGATTTTCTTTGAAACGACCGCCTTATCACTTCTATTTTTAATCTATACTAATATTATAAAGAGAGAAACTTTGTATTATTGTATGTATTGAAATAACTCAAGAACTACTGGACCGATTTTAAAAATTCTTTTACCATTAGAAAATACAGCTATCCCCGAGTAACATAGGCTATATTATTTAATACCACGCGGACGAAGTCGCGCACAACAGCTAGTAATGTATATTATAAAAGACGATGGGCAGAGTCCTAAGGACTTTGGTCTACTTCACAACAGCAACGAGCCATATATCGTTGGAAAGGTCCTTACTTATTGTTATTTTTTTAAATGAATGTTAATTGTAGGTTCTGGGGATCTCGAGTTATTGTCAAAAATAATAGCAAAATATACGTTGTCAATTTGCTTCTACTAAGAACAAACTTACTATATCATCTTACATCTATTGTACTGAAGTTTATCAGTATTTACAGGTAATAGGGTAGAGAGTCGGGTAGGGATATTTTTATTTTATTTTATACGGTGCCAAACGACTAAACGGCAACCTGGACTCGCCAAAATAGCGAAACGATTCCCTAATGAGTGCGGGAGGCTTAATGTTAGTCCACTGTACCTTCCCCTCTTTATCTCATAAGGAAAGGGTAGAATAATTTGGCAGGGTATGGGGACGCATAGGAAGGGGAAATATCCTGTTACAGTGTGTGCCTTGTTTCGTTCAGACGGTAGAAAAAGCATCTGTAATTGCAAATGTCGCTTCGCTCTTTCGGCTGATCCATGTACCCGCTTACTAGTTTGCCACAGATTATTAAAAACAAATACGTCCCCACCGCTCCTTTAACTATATTCCCTGCAAATATTGACAAACTTAGACTCTTAATATATTAAGACCGCTAAGATAAAATTTAGCTCGTTGGCCTCTATTAACTGTACAATCACGTTTTTAAAACAAATACACATTTAAGCTCAATGTTGAATCATTTATAAGTTTAAAATAATTATTTAACAATATTAAACTGTTTTTTTTTTATATAAATACAAATAAGCTGTTATTTCAAAGATATTTTATCTATTCCAAATATGATATCTGTAATCCATGTCTTTCCCTCAACTGTCAAACGTCCCATAGATGAATAATAATTAGATCTGACATTAATATGTCATACGGACGGTTAGTAAGAGACATTTATACCAAATATACGTAACGTGACAAAGACAGTGTAACCGATCTTTGGTTCTGTTCAGCTTAAGCGTTTTTTTTGTCTGGGTCCAGAAGCCGGACGCCAAGCAAATGTGACGTATCATATGGGATTGTGGTCCTCTAAGTGGATTTTGGGTTAACTAAGCCCAAAATAGTTGATATTATTGGCTTAAAGCCATATGTATGTTGCACACAACATAGCTGTATAGCATTTTTATCCCTCCGCATTATTCGCTACGACCACTCCCATACCTTTTTCTTTCTACGGTCTCGTGCCGACATTTATTAATTTCACATACTCTTTGATTTCTATTTTGTATCCTCTCCTTATTCTTCTTTGCCTGATACTGATCAAAATCAATACTTGAATGTCTGCAGTCTCCACGGAATCCAATTTGTAAAAATCGCGATGCCGGAGTCAATCATGCCGCCAGTAAGTATTATCTTATTTTATCTAAAATTATGATTTGTATAGAGAATTGTATGATAAAATAACAAGATTTTAATAAATAAGTTCATTATTAAGCGCAGATAAAACTTTTTATTGCAGCCCTTTTGTTCTTTAGAAATATATTCATGTTACTTTTATTCTGTTTTGTATCTATCATCTAGCTTTGGTTTAGCAAACCATTCCTTCATTATTCCTAGATTCATCATTTTTATTTTACAATTTACAAGCCTGGACCAATTTACACAATGGACCACGCCCTGTAAAATCAATACTTTGAACAGATAATGGCTGCCAATGTTAGGTAAAAAAACTTTAATTTGGAATAGAGCAGCTGGTTTTCTTTTCTTTAAAGCAATGAAATTAAATAATTAGAAATTCCTATATTATAAGAGTAAGGAAAGAGAATTTGCAAGGGGAAGAAATAAATGAAAATTATTATTTTTTGTCTTAAGCTAAGACACATCTGCTAAGTAGGATGTTACGTATCCTTAATATTTTAAAGAATAATAATGGTAATTTTAACTAAATCACCTGCTTCCTCATTTACCACCGAAACTCGAACCTGGTTAAGCGAGAACTGGATTAGTGAGAAACCTCTATAAGCGAAACTCACTGTATGGTCCCGAGAGACAATTTTCATAAGCAAGAAATTCAAATTAGAGAGAAACCTTTATAATCAAGACAAATATTGTTGTCCCTCGGACTCTAGGTAGGTTCAACTGTAACCCCAGAATGGCTTAACAGATCTTGGTGAAATTTGGTTTAGTTATAGATTACAGTTTGGAAGACATAAGCTACTTACCAAGTACAGTTTTAATTCCGCACGGACATGGGCAAAAGACAGTTAAATCTATTTTATATGTAATAGTAATGTAAATGGCAAATTGAGATGGTGCTTACTCTCATTAGCCAATGACTAAGAAACTGCTGATGCGTTGCTGTGCTTTATCTAAGAAATTTGCTGGTCTCTTAAATTATTCTCAGCTGTATTTGTTTGGTATACAACAAGTTGATAGTATGTTTGCTGATGAGCTCACCTCCCACCATGTCCTTCGCTCGCCTGCCTAAGGCAACCAATATTTTTTAATTTACAATTGTTTCATAAGATTTTTTGCGAGTTATTTGTTTTCATTGTTTATTATTAACGTATATATTAGATAATTTTTTAACTTTTTAACCTACTTCCGATGGAAAGAGGTTGTCAAGATGAGTTTTGTTGTTTTATGTTTTCTTTCTAGAAATTATTTCTTGCTCCTATTAATACATCTTATAAAAAACTGATGTGCTATTCATCGGATAACAATTTTTTATAACTTTATACATAATATAATAAATTATTTGCTAAACTTATTTTTTTTTGTCAATGTACTGACATTCGGCAAACTTTCTACAATCCTAATAAGGATAAATTGTTCTTTCTATTTCACGATGTGGCTGTGCGAGGCGGAATATTTTGTCAAAAGCGAATTATTCATAAAATTACTTTCATTTCAACTTGTTTTATTCACACACTAGCTGTTGCACGCGACTTCTTCCTCATGGAATCAAAGTACAGTGAAACCTGGATGAGTAAGAGGCCAAGGGACAGCGATGTTTGTCTCGCTTATCGAGGTTTCTCTGTAATCCGAGTTCCTCGCTTATGGAAGTAACTCGTCCGAACCAGAGAATGACTCGCTTATCCATGTTTGACTATATAGCTTATATTACTCAGTGATAATATAGCTTTCTAATGTTGAAAGACTTTTTGAAATCAGCCCTGTATTTATTGAGTTATAACTAGCTGTTGCTCGCGACTTTGTCTGTGCGGAATTAAAAAATAGCCTATGGTACTTGGTGATAATTTAGCTTTATAACGGTCAAAGATTTTTTACATACAAAAATACAAATCTTTTCACTTTATAATAAACAGTTGAACTTGGGTCTAAGAAACCGTGATATTTGTCTCGCTTGTAGAGGTTTCTCGCATATNNNTTTAACATTCTTTTGTATAGAATCTTACAATTTTATGAAGAAGCTAACAATTACTAGCTGTTGTGCGCGACTTCGTACGCGTGGAAATTAATAATATAGCCCATGTTACTCGGAGATAATGTTGCTTTCTAATAGCAAAAGAATTTTTGAAATCGGCCCAGTACTTCGTGAGTTATTTCAATACATACAAAACAATACAAAGTTTCTCTCTTTATAATATTAGTATAGATATAAAATGTTATGTATTTGTTGATAATGTTATGTATTTGTTGAACAGGGCATGAATGTGTTGGTGTCCTGCATTTACATCAGTTGTTACCATTCGATGAGATACCTTAGCCGACCTGAGTACTGCATGATGACCTTCCAGCTGGTCAACCCTGGACACGACCTTAATTTAGAAGGTGGCATTGGACAGTAAGTTTATTTTTTAATTAACACTATTAGAGTATTTCTTTTCTGTTATATTAATTAGTATATCATTGTACAAACTGTTAATTTACAATATATTTCTCATCTGGTAAATATTTTATTTGGAAATAGCTTTTGTCACAAAATAGTATTTCCCAAGTTAATTACGGATCTCAACAAGAGGACTATGAAATAAATAATTAATAATTGTAATTTAGGTACCATGTGAAAGTACAATACATAGTAGTTGCAGTATTGTATTGTAGTTCGAGCCATGATGGGCTCCATTTTCCTTCACTCTACGACTAGCGCGTATTTTGCGTGACTTCACACGTATCATTGAATTTCTTCGCCGATATGTGCAGACATCACGATGTTTTCCTTCATCTTACGGTTAAATAGTAGTACATAGTAGTTTCACATTTGATTTTTAAGTACAAATATCGCAAAACTTTATTTTCAGACATATTAAGGACGTGATTATCATTACTTCGGTCTCTCATCTGTTGGCACTTCTCTCTAACAAGTTTTGGCTGACCCTCTTCGTCATTCCCGTGAAGATTGTATATGTGTTTTGGGTGAAGATCATGATGCCCCAGTGCCGTCAAAATGACCATGAAATTCAGCAGCAGGAACCGAATCTTCATTAAGTGGAACGTGGCCAGGTCACTGAAATGTATGATATCAACAACGACTAATGGGCTACTGTATTTTTGTTATGTCTTTCTAAAATCGACCTAATGTGAGTTTTTTTTCCTATTTCACTGATAATGGAGGGCTATGATTCTTAATTAGCTTATATTTTTTTTACTGCAGACTTTATTTGTGATATTAAATTAATATTTTTTAGTTTAAGTTTAAATTATCGACAGATTTGGGTAAATTTTTATTGATTTTATAAACTGTGATTAATTTATTTGCTCATATTATTAGGTTGTGATAATTTCTATACAATTGTATACTCATATGAACGTATTTTGTTTATGTAATTTTTTAAAACCGTACTGATCATTTTTTTAAATTTTCTTGTGGTAATTTTATACAATCATGGATTTTTTAATTAGTATAAGTTGTATTAATGTATCGTTTTTTAGTCATTGTGTCTAATTGGTGTCATTTCTAAGTGGTAACACTTTTGTAGGTATAAGGAAGTAGAATTTACAGAAATAAGTAAAATGTTTAGAACACTTTTAAATTCATTATTGATGTGAACGAAGTTTTTTTTGCCAACTGAATTACTGGATTGTTTCTCCTTTATATGATATTTTAATGTACTTGAATTGCAGTATTATACTATTTAAAATAACAATATTTCAAACGTTTCCTATTTTAAGTGAGAATTCTAGTCATTTATAAGTATTATTATTTAAAAAAGCATATTATAAAATAATAAAATTGTTCCTGAAATATCTTATGTTAAGAACTAAGTGAATTGCGTTAAACATTTTTTTCCTATTTGTTATAAGCTTTGGAATTAAAAATATAATAGACTTCTTTGTGAGACTGTCAAAGATTGATTTGAAAAATCAATTTAAAAAAAATGTGATTATCATAAAAAGTTGAGATTTCTTTTTCAATTAAAAAAAAAAAAACAAATTAACAAAATAAAAATTGACTACAGTAAACATTAAATTGTATACTATCAATAAAATTAAAATTAGTTTTTCTTCAAACTTTTGATATATTTTTTTAATAAACAAATGTTTCGCTTTGTATTCTAAATAAATTAAATAACTGCTCAATGTAGCCAAAAGAAGTATAACTTCAAACGATTATAAAATAACTACATCCCATTTTTTTCATAGAGATAGGAAGAAATGGCATGCATTCTTGTGTTGCGATGTAAATGGAATAATTTCTTTGTAACCTTTTAAATTACATTTCATCCAAAAAGATGCCAATTCAAATTTAACATTGTATTTGAAGTTACAAAATATGAATTTAAATGAGAGCTTCATAACTTTATGTCATCTCATTTATATTAAAAATATTTACTCGCCATTTATGATATAATCACTAGCATTGAAGTTGTAAGCAAACCGCTTTATTCCGAAACAAGAATCAGCGTTATTACCGTTTTACTTTCTACGTTTGGTACTGGTACAATCATAAAATTTATATGTTCCTTTTTCCTGGTACTTCTAATACATAATTTGATCCAATGAGACCCCTGGTCTATCTTATTTAGTTCCGAGTATCATCCAGTATCGTATCGATGACTTATTGATCCTCGTTTATCGCAGTATTTTTTTTTTTCGGAATAAAGAGGTAAGAGTTTTGATTTAAGCATTATTTTTAATTTGACAAATTCTAGTCTACATTCCTGGTCAGTTATTTTTATTTAGTTTTAACTGTAATATTAATATCAGTGTGATTTTTACCGACTTTAATTCGTCCATTTTATTTAAAATATTAATTTATTTAAATCATAACAGTTAATTTCGTATTTATTTTAATGAAGTCTTCATATTACATGTATTTTACTCCTTATCGTAGATTTAAGATTAATAATAATCATTGTATACCATATATATTATTTAAAAGGGGCATTAAAAATATTAAGATGGGATATCATTGACTAAATGTTCGCTGGACGCATCTATGTAAGGTCCTATCTCAGTTGTCAAATTATTAGTCGACCGAGTAGTCTTGACTATTGAAAAATGCATAGCTCTATGAATATGTGAAAAATACTGTAACTTTATGCCCCCTCTATATTTTAATCTGTGTTTAAAACATATCAATGTTTTATTGACGTGAACTCAATGTTTTTCGTATCTTGGACTTCTATGTATCAACTTTAATCTAGACTATTTTATGCTGTAACACGTTTCGAATAAGAATGTGCCCATTAAGGAGCTGGAATACGTACGGGCGTTTTTTTTAACGTTGGCGCCCCACTTTTTTAATCCCCTCACTCATCTCGAACACTAAAATCACTCTTGTTTAGTTCGTCCAGCGTCCAGTCTTTTTATCGCGCGTTGGAAAAGCGCCCGTGTGAATGCCAGCTAATTTCTATCTGTCAAAATGTACGTATATACAAAAAAATATTATTTTTTGAACTCGGATTAACCTATTATATCAAACATTATTTTAATAATCTTTCTACAAGCTCTAGGTATTAGAATTTGAGAAGTGTGACGTCATTTGCTTCGTCATGCACATTCTTATTTGAAACGCCTCTTATTAGATTTAAAATTGATGTTTTAGAAGATTGTGTTAGTAATGTAAGCGCAATTTCAACTTATAATAAACTTATCGGCAAATAATTGTATGTTTTTGTTACATATATATCCCTCTGTCCTCAGCGGTATTTCCAAACGTTTACGAGTTATGGGCCTTCAAGAAAAGAGCGTACTCCTCCCTCAAAGGCCGGCAACACATTTGTGGTTCCACTGGCATTGCAGATGTCCGTGGGCGTCGGACCAATTAATTTAGTTGATCCGCTGCTCG
The DNA here is from genome assembly GCA_013186455.1 of Papilio dardanus tibullus. NCBI lineage: Eukaryota > Metazoa > Arthropoda > Insecta > Lepidoptera > Papilionidae > Papilio > Papilio dardanus. Next base: position 16,413 of record QDHC01000554.1, on the reverse strand, counting down.
TTTGCCCCCTTTTATAAAAAAATATATCAATTTAAGCCGACTTCCAAAAGGTTGTTCAAGTCATTTTTCCTAATTAAAAACACAGCTTACCTCACGTTTATTTCGGTGTAGGTACCGACTAGTTTTAGACCTGTCGGAAGTCCTTCATCAGGGTGAGTAGATTATCGGGCTTTATTCGCGGTCGCGTCACGCCGGTCACTGTCGCGTCACACGGTCATTTTTCTTATTTAATCAATGTTTTATTATGTTTATTAAAAACAATTTTAGAATGTATTAAATTAATAACCTTAGTAATTACCACAAAGGCCATTTTATTATCTTATTAATTTTAATGCAGAGGACAAAAACAATGAAAATATTTTTATTGTTAAATTAGTTTACATACTTAGTATAAAGTCTTTTAATTGGTAATTAGATAAGATTTTAACAGTTTTATTTAAATTACGTATTCTAATAAGGTAGTTTTTGCTATTTTGATTCCATTTAGTTAAAATAAATACTACAATACATAGTATAAAACAAAGTCGCTTTTTCTGCCAGAGTGTATGCTCAAATCTTTAAAACAACGCATCGGATTTTGATGCTGTTTTTTTAATAAATATAGTAATTGGAGAGGAAGGTTTCTATGTATAATAACATTCATTTGATTGTGGATTAATATTGTTATTTTTTAGGTTTCTAATAGGTTGTTGTAAATAATTACATTTTTGTAGTGTATTCGAAGAGTAATAAATTGCATCTATTAAATGTCTTGTCATTTGTTTAAATAAAAAGTTTATTATGATTTCTTTTTACTTTTTTTTAACTAAAACTACAGAACCACGGTCCGTACTCGTTTCTGCTCTGTTGTTATTGTTCTCAGGTGTATTACAATTTTCTATAGCTATACTAACAGTAGTTTCTTATATTAATACTTTTTTTTGTTATTTTTTTTTCATGATACTAGCAAGTTTTTTTAAATTTCTTTCTTGGCACGCTTTTTAACGTGAAATTAGTATGGAGCGCTACCTCTATGTATAATATCTCTTTACTCAGAACATTCTGGAAGATACACATAGTCTTACTTACTTACTAATAGCACAGATAATCTATATGACGGCATAAGTCGCACGTTATCAGAATTACTATGGGTTAATATCACTCGTGGGCGGTACTGGGTG
>QDHC01000554.1:0-10708 GCA_013186455.1 Papilio dardanus tibullus | reverse complement strand
GTTTAATACTGACACGTTCAACGGTTTATAGTTAACTAGCTGTTGTCCACAGCTTCGTTCGCGTGGAATTAAATAATATAGCCTATGTTAATCGGGGATAATGTAGCTTTCTAATGGTGAAAGAATTTTTGAATTCGATTCAGTAGTTTTTGAATTATTTCAATACATACAAAAATACAAAAATTCAAAAATACAAAGTTACTCTCTTTATAATATTAGTAGTATATATTATGAAGTATAAAGCCTCGAACGCACTAGGATAGTATTTTAGTCGAGTAACAAGTACCAAGTATCCGAACAAAGGATTTACTAATCTACTCTACTAAAATGTTGCTGTTCGGACACGTTTAGTTACTAAGTTACTACCCTAGTGCGTAGATTTAGACTTAAACGAGTCCGAACAGTAGTAAATCCTTTGTTCGAATAAATGCTACTTGCTAAATAGCTTTATCGCTTGCTCGACTAAAATACTATCCTAATGCGAACAAGGCTTAACAGTAGTTCTCAGAATAATCTGGTTTAGTATCACGGCCCATACTCATAGTCCTATATTTACGTGTGCTAACATTGTTGTCCTACTTTTTACTTTTCTATGTACCTGTGTATGTCGTTTCTATGTCGTAATGGATACCATGTCACGATGATGCATAACACTAAAATTATGCCATTGTGTAGATAATGACCTCACAACCATTGTTTACTTTCTGTAAAGCAGTTTATGATTACAGAGTGAAATATTGTCTTAATGAAATGTTATTTCGTTCTAATAATACTTATGACTTACGAGTGATGAAAAACAGAAATGAAACCAATTTTTAGTGGATTATTTCCGAACTAGCTGTTATGCGCGACTTCGTCCGCGTGGAATTAAATAATATAGCCTATGTTACTCTGGGATAATGTACCTTTCTAATGGTGAAAGAATTTTTTAAATCGGCCTAGTAGTTCTTGAGTTATTTCAATACAAACAAAAATACAAAAATACAAAGTTTCTCTCTTAATATTAGTATAGATATCTATTAAGCCATAGATATTGGATACTTCTCAGACATCTCTGACCGTGTCTCATCTCGAAATCAATGTTCTGAGTATTACAAAGTCCATTACTCTCTGAGTATTGCATCAATATTGAGGTAATTCATACCCGCATATTAATTGTTTCTATACAATGCGACAAGCATGGCATTCATCTACCGAAAGTGACCTGCTTCCCTACATTATGAGGTCACGTGAGATTTCGTTATTCTTGGTGCTTTATTTTATAATATTACCTTCAGATCTTTATACTTAATCTATGATCCGTTATTTCGTAAAATGTCTCATCGGTTGATTACTGGTATGAATTTCAAGGGTGATTACAATTCGATAGAATTAAAATGCAGTTAAATAAGCGATAGTCCAAGGGTCTGCGATATTTCTCTCTTATCAGAGTCGGGACCAGAGAACGTCTCTCTTATAGAGGTTTCTCGCTTATTTAGTTCTCACTTATCAAGTTTGACTGTAATTTAAACACAAAGAGAACTAGAAAATATGTCGATGTGAACTATGTATTTACTAGCTGTCGACTGCGACTCCGTTTGGAATTAAAAAACATAGTAGTAACCTATGTGTTCATAAAGACTGTGCCCCACATCTAAGGCAAATCATTTAAGATGCCCTATTCCACGCTTTACAGTAAGAGATTTCTTGATATTACAGCGCCTTAAGCAGTTTCGGAGATACCTTCAAAGCAAATATCCATCCATAGTAACTTTTGCATTTATAATATTAGTAAGAAGTAAGCTATGTATAAAGGAAGGAATTCAGATACGGCGGCTGATAGAGTTATTTATAACTAGCTGTTAAGCGCTACTTCGTCCGCAAGGATTTAAATATTATAGCTTATGTTACTCGGGGATAATTTAGCTTTCTAATGGTGAAAGATTTTTTGAAATCGGCCCAGTAGTTCTTGAGTTATTTCAATACATACAAAAATACAAAGTTTCTCTCTTTATAATATAGATATAGAAAGGAAAAAATATCGATCCAACGTAGGGCAAGTTGATGATTTGATTTTTAACTATTCACTTAGCATATCACGCGATATCGTCCAATTCTAATAGGGTTGGTACATTTTGTGAAAAATATTTATTTTTGTTTCAATTTGTTTTTGAAATCTGCCCTGTAGTTATAGAGTTATTTCAATACATACTAAAATACAAAGTTTCTTTATAATATTAGTATAGATACATAAGAAAATATTCGGCGCATGTAAGTTTCATGTGACCACAGTGTCACGTTTCTCTTGGTCACGTATTTAAACAACGCTAATTTTCCGGGTTGCGTGACATTGTTTAAACTTAAACTTGAATTTATTAAGCAAGATAACTTTATTTAAACGCTCATTATGGAACTTTCCAGATCTAACTTTGCTTTGTTTATCTATACTAATATTATAAAGAGGAAAACTTTGTATTTTTGTACTACTGAGCCGATTTCAAAAATGCTTTCATCATTAGATAGCTACATTATCCCCGAATGACATAGGCTATATTTTTTAATTCCACACGGACGAAGTCGCGAACAACAGCTAGTTATATGCGTTTAATTAAAATAATTAATTTTAATTTCAATTTACTTAATTTAAACTCGTTATTTAGCATATACAATCCGAGATACAACTTAAACTTTTCGAATAAACATGACTTCTTTTAGACAGGCCTTTTAAAAGTAGTATTATTTCAATAATTTGGCATTTTATTGAACTATTTTCCCATACTCTCGTGGTAATGGCCTCGAATTTAAAACTAGTAGGCCTTCATTATGCAGTAATGTATTATACTATTCAAACTTTATATTTAAACTATTATAATATTCAAAAAAAATACGGACTGTGAACAACAAAATTATATTATAGATAGTAAGTTTTCATTGAAAAAACAATTAAAGAACATGTTACTGTAATTAAGTTAAGTTATGATTCAGTTAATTTAAATTATGTAATGTAATAAAAAGATGCGCCGCCTACAAACTTCTTGGGAGGTTTGGCGGAGAAAGAAAATGGAAAAAATTGTTTTTTAAAAAAACTTTATGGATGCTTGTGGTTATCAGCGAGCATGTCTGCGCTATTGAGCATACTGCGCGTGAAGGAAAGCAATTCATGCATGTCCCTGCATCGGTTAACATTCCCCCGATACCTGAAATGTAGTTGTGCGCGAGCTTCTCGTGCGAATTTACGAGCCGCCATCAAGTTTGAATGGCTCTATACATATTTTAGAAATAAACGTAAACTTTTTATGATATTCGAATTGAATATTTATTTAGAGATAACATTTAGAGGTAACTAAATTTGAAAGTCATATACCTACGTGCTTATAAATATTTATTTTATAATTAAGAATTAATGAAGATGGCACGAGATTTTGTTTGATTGAGATTTTTGAAAAATTATACAAAAAATTTGTAGAACAGAGATGTAAATTTAATTTGGCATATTTTTATTTTATATCTGTGTAAAATTTCATCGAGATCCATTGAGCCGTTCTAGAGATGCCTTCAAACAAACATACATCTATCGTAACTTTCGTATTTATAATATTATTCTATTCTCATCCTTATATAGTATAAAACAATAACGCTTTTTTATGTTTGCCCCTATATATGCTTAAAACTACGCAACGGATTTTGATACGTTTTTTTTATAAATAGAGTGATTCATAAGGAAGGTTTTCATGTATAATACATTCACATTATAGTAGAGTAACACTGATAATTAAAAGGTTTTTAATATGATGTCATAAATAAACACATCTTTAGCGCTTGCATTGCAAACGCTGTATTTAGTATCAGCATTGTACCGTTTTGCACCCGTGCGAAGCCGGGGCGGGTCGCTAGTATATATAAGAGTAAACTGAAATCTTAAAATCAACGCATAGCTACTGGGTCTTGAGACTTGACATTTTTATATGGGTTTCGGTTACTACGTAGGGGGGCAATGATAAAGGATTATATATTTATTTTATACATATAGGTTTCACGCAGACGAAGTCGCGGGCGACCGCTAGTATTAGTATATATTAGACTATTTTAATATTGTTAGTAATATATTATCATATATGAACGTAGATATCCTTCAAAATTTCCGTCGGAAGTTAATAAGATATTATTTAAAACAAATGTGTAGGACTATAACTTGGAAACTACTTCCTTACCGCAATCAACATAACTCAGTACCAGTCGCATTGTTCAGGGATTTTCCTTATAACCAAAGAACTTATCTTTTATTGTATTATTAACATAAAATATTATTACTATTAATTTATTTAATATTTATAAAGATAACGTCAGTGTAGTGAGAATTTAATATTTATAACGTTATGTATTAAGAATTGTTATATTTAAAAATAAAGGAAGGAAATTGCTTTCTTAAATAAAAATAGTTACGATGGAAGATAAGGTTGTGAATATAATTAGGATAAAATGTCCTGCAGTGGACGACAATAGGCTGATGATGATGATGATGATGATGAATGAGGATAAAACGTCACAACACAAGTTGTGTGTACGGACTGGACTGAACAGGGAAAATATAGGGACAAGTGGAAGACGTTAGCGGAGGCCTATATCTAGGAAGGAGTCCAACTGGAATGAGCGGCTAAAAAAAATGAGGATAAAATGTATTGTTACAACCCTAACAGAGTAACTAAGGTCTAAAAATAATTAATGAACTCAAATAAGTAACAACTCAAACCTGGCCTTTCCATTCATACCGTGGTAAACGACACAATGGTCAAGATAAAACTTGTGCTTATCATATATTTTATCTTCATTATATTAATGAAAACAATATTATTAAAAGATATAAACTGTAATGAAATTTTGGCACCAGAAAAAAATGAATCGCATTCTTTCAACGCATCTGAAGTAACGAACTGCGTTCAAATATTAGGCAACAAGAATTTATCTATATCAGACGCTAAGAACATTTGGGAGTCGATAATTAAATTATTTAATGGCACATCAAATATACCAGAAGAGACATTTTTAGTACTCCGCTGGGTTATACCTGGCATAAGAGCAGTTGATTATGAAAATATCACTTTCAAGGATTTTGATATGGTAGAACACTTCGGTCTAGATTACAATCTAACTTACGATCAATTGTCAGCAATCGCGGATCGAGTAATTAACCATTATCCTTCAAAAAAGCCAGAACAATACACTGTTTATGATCTTAAAGCACTAAGAAATATACTATGCGCCTTCAATGCAAGTGATATAGAAAAAATACATCCTTTAGCGTACAAGGAAGCGGCATCCGAAATAGGACAACTTAAATGCAAATCTGAAATAATGACGGAATTCGCTAAACTAGCTATCCATGAAGAAGCGTTTGGTCCCTCTGAGAAATGGAACGATGAAATAAAAGAGGAAGTAGGAAGAGTTAAGAAGTATTTACTCAAAAAAGATAAACGATAAAATACATTTTTGAATAAATCATAAATAGACAGATAAAATTGTATATCTATATTTATACTAATATTTTAAAAAGAGACACTGTGTATTTTTGATTTTTTGTATGTATTGAAATAACTCAAGAACAACTGGGCCGATTTCAAAAATTCTTACACCATTAGAAAGCTACATTATCCCCGAGTAACATAGCCTATATATTTAATTCCACCCAGACTAAGTCGAGCACTACAGCTGGTAAATCATAAATAAGAGCTAATTGTAAATTAATAAATATATTTAAACTGTAAACGTTATATAAGAAATAATTAACCAATAAATTGTGACCTGTTCTATTACTTTCAACCTTGGCCATATATCATTGTACCTACAGATACTCATCAATGAAACTGGTTTAATTACATAATAAGTACAACGCTTAAAAGCACATTTAGAAATGATGTAAGTATTTCAACATTTGAACATAAACATCGTTGGTAATGATCTATGTTATAGTCTGCACATTTCGGCGAAGAAATTCAAAGATATGTGTGAAGTCACGCAAAATACGCGCTAGTCGTGGAGTGAAGGAAAATGGAGCCCATCATGGCTCGAACTACATACATATATTTAGTTTTAACAGTATCAAAAGTAAATTAAATTAGTATCTAATAGAATAGAACCATATTTTGAGTGTCAAGGAGAATGCAAAAAAACTTCGACTTTATAAGTCTTCCGCTTAAAATAGTTCTAGAAACAGAACCGCTTCTATTCTATGTATCTCTTGATGTGCAATCCGAGGTGGTCATCGGCAACCATGGACATCCACCAGACATAAATAGCAATCATAGGACTAAAAGTTTCTAGAATGAACATTGTTTAAAGGATTGATATGTGTAGTTTCTGTCAAATATTGACTTTTAATTCCTCAATTTTTATTGTTGTTGTTATGCTTTTAGAAACTTTACATAGTTATATTAATACGAGTACATTCAATGCCACAATAACTCTCGCGGACGCTAACAGTCTTATTCATTATCATTATTTTTTTACAGTACAATGCAGTCGGCAAGTGTCTTGCTTACCGTCGCAACAACATGGGGTACTGGCAATGAGAAATGCGATGAGGATCTCATGAGCCACACGCCCGGCAACCACATAGCGATTGCGACTAGAGAGTTGCGCGAAACGCCATCAACTAGAGAACAGGCCCTCAAGATCATGAAGGAATGGATACAGAAGAATCATGATATAAGAAACGTCAGACAAGGTACATATTTTTTACATTAATTGTTACTCAGCCTTTTACAATTTGCTAATTGCAGAACCCTGACCATCTGTAAGACGTGGCAAATCAAAAACCTGGAGAGTTACCCAAAGTATCTTTCGATTGGCGATATCGCTGATGGAATCGACGAAAATGTATGAAATTGACAATGACATTCGATAAGTCGTCGATGAGACATCGAACGTTATTGTCAATCGCTTTGGGTACGTCTCCAGGTACTCTTATCACTGATCTTGTGTAAATGATCTTGTATAAATTATAATACTAGATTAACTGGTTTCAGTTAATGAAGATGATAAGCATTGCGCATTTCCCTGATCGACGCACCTTAATGATTCAATTTACTTACTTCGTTTTACTTTTTATTTTCCTTACAAACAATTGTATCGCCAGTAACAAACAAACGCTTGCTATTACGCTGTTCCTTGTACTTTATTCGTACTATTCATGTGTATTTAATTGCATTATCATTGAATCTAATATCACAAAGGTCGAATGAAACCAGATTGGTTCTGCGTGACTGCTATCTTGTAATTTATTATACGACCGGATATTTTTATATACATACCCAGTTATGTGCATTAATTATTTGTATTAATTAGATATAAGCAGTTTATTTAAGTTTTAACGTATTATTTTCTGACCGTGAAACACTTCCACTTGCATTTCAAAATATTTTTATAGGTACATAATTGTTTTTCAAATATAATAAAGGAAATTACGTTATGAATAAAATATATCAAAGTATTTAGACGCACATTCGTAAAATACATTGTTTTAAACTTTGCAAAATTAAATTATCCAATTATAGTAGTAGTAGTTTGACTCATGATGGGCTCCATTTTCCTTCACTCCACGACTATCGCATATTTTGCGTGACTTCACACATATCATTGAATTTCTTCGCCGATATGTGCAGGTTGCATCACGATGTTTTCCTTGCTAATTGTAATTATTGCTAAATCATCATCTGCCTGTCTTTATCCTTCTCCCGTATGATCGTCACACCAGGTTTCTGTCCTCCAGATTTATTTATCTTTCGTTATCTCAGTCTTGGCCATAACATACAGAGTTAAGTAGACAGATTCTAATATTTTTCAGATGATAACTTTTTATTACGCTTCCTACGTCACAAGAAATATAGTATACCAATGGCCCAGCAGACATTGTTGAAATATCTCAGCTTAAGAAAATACTATCCCGAGTGTTTCACTAACCTCGATTACGACGAAACTAATGTATCTGAAATATTAAAGAGTGGGTGAGTTACTTTATAATTCTATGTTCACCATCAGTCTGCGTCAGTCCATTGGTCATGACCGGCCCACAATATGAAGTTCGACACTCATCACGTACGCCCTAGGGTCGGTGTTAAGGTATAGCGCGTTGGGGCGACCGCCCAGGGCGCCAGACAAAAAGGGGCACCACAGTTGTGGGAATTAGTATCATAGGATTACCGGTTTATAACTTTGACCATTATAAGTGATCGTGATATTGCACAGGTCTACTGGGTCTTTCGTGCAGCATGCAGCAGCTAATGCGGCGGCCAAAGCTTCTTCTGTCATTGTTAATTCTTGTTAATTCTTGTTAACTATTTTAATTTTCAGATATATTGTGGTATCACCGGTTCGTGACAGCAAGGGACGACGCGTCATCGTCTATAATATGAGTATGAGTTATTTTTTATTATACTTAAAGCTATGCGTTTTAACAAGTATACAAAATATATTATGAAAGCGATTGTTATTTTTTGTTTTGTATAAAGCATTGCAATATTTGACGCTTTGCAACAAACTGCAAAATGATCATTTCTGAATTTTAATTGATTTTAAATTGTTTCATCACTTTTAACCATTTCCTTGTACCCTCCATCTTAAATATCAACTATTTAATTTGATTTCTATTTTTTTTGTGTAAAACGCCCTGCAGCGAGCTTACCCGCGTCTTTCTAAACTTAGGGCTTCATTTGACCGAGTTCGCGGAAAAAACGGAGATTTTGCTACGCCGTAAGGCCGTTTTTTTCATGTCATCGGTCTAATGAAGTCCTAAGGTAACAGTAGAACTCCACTGCGCTGACACTTCTATTAATACACTTGTCATCCCTTTCATTCTGTTTGATAAAACAGAGACTACAATATGTATTAATAGAAGTATCACGACCGTGTAATTCCATTGTTAAAAATACCGTATTTGTTGCAATAGGTAAGTTCAACGCTAACAAATTCACATGCTGGGATATGTGCCGAGTTCATATCATCGTGTACGAGAGCTTATTGGACGACTCGACGGATCAGATAATGGGGTTCACACACGTCGGTGAAGGCTCGGGTGTGACCGCCGCTCATATCACAGCCTGGAATCCAACTGATTTCGCTAGATTGTTGAAGTGGGGAGAGGTATGCTTATTTTCTTACATTCCATTAAATCCAAAAAGTACATACATAAATCTTATCATCTAAACTTGGAATTATAAATAGCAATTACTCCCTAGCTTGCGAAAGCAGAATAGACATAATATTGCTATGATAAAATTATAGTACTTATGTAATTGAAGCGTAGAGTAACGGCTTCCTCTGAATAAATCCTTGTAAATTATATTAATATGAAATATAAAGTGTTATAATTTTATCAGGTTATTTACCTCCAATGAGTTAGTTTAGTCTAGTCAATAGTAGATCCATCAAGTATTTCACCTGTTGTTTAATAATAGTTATTTTTTTTATTTTTTAGCAATCACTTCCGATGCGACACAAGGAGTTTCATCTGGTCAATATTCCGTCCGCACTCAAGTACATCATTGATTTTGCTGTAAGCAAAGTCTCATCTAAAATGGCTCAAAGACTTAACGTAAGATACAAAAATTATTATCTTCTAAAATCAAACCACTGTTTTATTCTTAAGTTCATTATTATTTTTTCTTTTTTAGATTCACACAAACCTCAAGCAACTGCATAAAAATATAAATGTCGCCTGTTTACCGACGACGTACGGTGGTCCGCTGCAACTTCGTGACATGATATCCCACACGCAGCAACTGCTTTCAGACCAAAAGAAAAAACTTCTAGCCTTAGAAGATATGGAGATCCTGAGCACTAGAGGAATCACTTCATCTAAAAACAGGCCAGTTATCAAAGATGGCACCGTTTCAATAGAAGGCAGCTTCAGAAAATTAGATATAGATTAGAATAAATATATTTTTACTTTATAAAACTTAATGTATAGTTATTGTGTAATCAATTTAAGGAAATTAGTAACTTTTGGAAATCATGTTTTTGCAGTTAAAATCCTTTTCCACAACGGATATCATGACATTTGTTTCTGTTCATTAGATTAATAATAATTTTTTAGTTAATTATTGTCTACTGGGAGTAAATGAAAATATAGACTAAGTATTTTTACACTTACCCTATTGCTATTTTTATTTTTTACATTTCGTAACCAATTATTATCTTATATTCCTAATTGATAAATGTAATTGGTTCCGGTAGGAAATCTTCATTCTTTAGGATACGTGTAAAAGAAACAACTTAGTATTTTATTGTATTATTTTATTTCGACATCCACCTAACAGTTCTAATAAACATATGTAAGTTACAATACGTTGTGGTGTTTAAATAAAATTAGAAATACATTTGCATTAGATCAAGGGTAGGCATGGAAAATACATAAATATCACGTATATCCTGATTACGAAAACCAGAAAACGATAGTACATACCAAAAACATAGTACTCACAACTATCCAACGCTCTTAGATATAACATTCAGTTATTATGAGACAATTCAATTCCCATCGCGTTCCGCAGCCAGCAAACATGCATTGCTAATAGCAAACAAATCAATAACAAATCAGCAAATCACAACCTCTTACAATACCACTAAGATATTACTAAACTGGCACTTGCCGACTCCGATACAATCAACTAAGCCTTGCAAACTCCGACATAACAACACTGAAAAATATCCACCTGCCTACTGTATCGTCCAGGTA
>QDHC01000539.1:32323-50447 GCA_013186455.1 Papilio dardanus tibullus | reverse complement strand
TACTCATAAAATATAACCTAATTTTCTTTTCATTTTCGTTGCAAAGAATTTCGCGGTTACGTAAAGTGCTTGCGCGAAAGGCTCTGACGGATTGTGGAGGTTTTAAATACAAGTACATGAATAGTATATGTAAATACATTTAAAAGCTTTCACGTCGTTTACGAGTATGATAGAATAATAAAGTTTTATTCGGTAACTAAAAATTAACTAGAGAAGTGTAACAGAAACATTGCTACCGTATACATGCTTACCCCTTAGGTTTATGGTCACGCCCATTGTATGTATTGAAATAACTCAAGAACTATTGGGCCGATTTCAAAAAATCTTTCACCATTAGAAAGCTACATTATCCCCGAGTAACATAGGCTATATTATTTAATTCCACGCGGCCGAAGTCGCGCACAACAGCTAGTAATATATATGAAGGTACTTATGTATGTATTAAATACTACTATATTTTACTTTAATTAATTTGCCATTATTTTATTAATAAAATATATAAAATAATCTTAAAATTCAGGAGCGCTTTATTACAGCGAGCACTAAATTGTCCGTGATATTGAGTTACGACCCGTAATCGAAAGTATGCTGCATGGAATAAACAATATATGAGGCTTTTAAAGCCTTTAAATCTTGTAAGGATTTAAATATTTCAACATATTGATCAATTACTAATTACAACAGGTTATTTTTAAACGTTTTTTTTATAAGAGAAGGGGGCAAACGAGCGGAGTGAACATCGAGGTGGTGAACGACGGCCATGGACATTCACAACAACAGAGGAACTGCAAATGCGTTGCCGGCCTTTTAAAAAAGAGGTAGGCTCGCTTCTTGAAATACCCTAAGTCGTACTGGTTCGGAAATACCGCCGAGGACAGACCATTCTACCGCGCGGCTGTGCGTGGCAGAATGAAATTCCACGAGAAACGCACTGTTGAGGAACTCCAACCACCAAGGTGGTGTGGATGGAACTTAGTGGTCTGTCGAGTCGTTCGATGACGAAACTCGGCGGCAGGAATTGTTCCGAACACTTCTTCAGAGCACTACCCATGGTAAATTCGATAAAAAACTAAAGGGAACTAATTTAATTTAATATTAATTGTGTTTGCAGTTGTCAGTTGTTATCCATGTATCTGGCATTTTATGTGATCCGTAAACCTATGGCTTTATTAGACCGACTTCGCAATAAAACGGAGATTTTACTTCGGAATAAGGCCGTTTTTTCCGTGACATCGGCATAATGAAGCCGTATTAATGTTATTAGAAAGGAAAAACAAAAGAAGTTCGTTAGAGCTTCAAAATTAAAAAATATACATTCTGTCTACCCCTCTCGACTACAGGTATGAGTATTTTACTAACGATAATTATTAATCAACGATACTTTCTAATTACCCAAACCTACACAGCCAGAATGTAAACTTAACCTTACTTAAAAGCTTAAGTTAAAGTTCGTTATGTAAACTTTAGCCAACTTAACTATATGTTACGTAGCAACGTCCGAAGGTATTGAGTTACGTAAGCGAAAGGAATCACTTTAACTATGTACAGATTGAAGTTATAAACTAATAAAGGATCAGATCAAGTTAAACATGTTTGAAAACGATCTTAAGAGAGATGCCACACTAGCGGAACTGATAGTTTGTAAACTTTTTTTTTATATTACAAACTGGCAAACGAGGAAGCGGTCTCCTGGATTCGCTGAAAAAGTGAAGCTACCGCTGCCCATAGACATCTGCAATTGCAGATGCGTTACCTACCCTTAATCTACGGAGGAGAAGACGTACAGCAAGAGGACTATACCCCCTCCTATGCGTCCCCTTCCTCTCCAATCCACTTCCCCTTCCCATAATTCCTTATAAGAAAAAGATAGGAAGGGAAAATGGGCTAATATTAGGCCTTCGGCACCACACTCGGAATGAAACCATCCACAACTTTGTAACCATCATCTGAGTTACTACAGCCGCAGGTCTGTGACTCGTTCAGTATTGCTTCATGTTGGTCTACTTTGGGCCTTTAGCTTCCGGCCCTTGTCGACGATAGTTATAGAAAAGAGCGTACACCTCCCTCAAAGACCGGCAACACATCTGTGGTTCCTGTGGCGTTGCAGATGTCCATGGTCGTCGGACTAATTAATTTAGTTGATCCGCTGCTCGTTTGCCCCCTTATGATATAAAATGCACAAGAATAGGCATTGGTTTGCAAAAATAGGACAAAGTCGGGGGTAATAACTAGTATGTATCGAAGAGGGAAGTAAATAAATCGCTTTATTGCGCTCCATTTCCAATACAAAAGGCTTGTTCGTCTATCCGTTTTCAGACCGCTTCGGATCACGGTCTGGAAAACTCAATTTGATGTCGACAATCTGACGTTTAATTTCCGAACGAAGTCGCGGATGTCAAGTTACGTGTGGGAATACTTGGCTTATTTCTAAACGATTAATTCACGCGCGTAACGTAAAAGGGTAGACAGTGAATGTGACATGGTTCTGACAGGACTCATTTGTACATTCACGAATTAGTTGTTACTGATGTTGTGCGCGACGTTGTCCGCGTGCTATTAAATAATTTAGCCAATGTTACTCGGGGATAATGTAGCTTTCTAATGTTGAAAGATTTTTTGAAATCGGCTCAATAGTTCTTGAGTTATTTCAATACAAACAAAAATACAGAAATACAAAGTTTCTCTCTTTATAATATGAGTATAGACATCGATATGAGTACGATTTACCAAATAGGTTAAAAATAAGTAAGAATACTTCCAAATATATTAATTGCTTAGATATTGCCTGCTTGTAAAAATGTTGCTCAATTTCCCCTATCTTCTGCATTAACAACTGCTTATAAGTACTTTATTTATTAATTTGACATAGCTGGCCAATAGCCAGGATAATCGTCAGCACATGGAAACACAGTTTATTATATATTTTACGAGCAATTTAACGTTTTAGTACGAACAGAAGTCGACTATTATTGTGATGATGTCGTTAAACTTTGCTTTACGGAAGTGAGTCATCTGCTACTAATGATTTATAGACTGTGGCGTTAATGGATTCATACAGAGCAATAGTTTTTGTAAATAGATTTAATAATTCATAGTCTATACTAATATTATAAAATGAGAAACTTTGTATTTTTGAATTTTTTAGTTTTGTATGCATTGAAATAACTCAAGAACTACTGGGCCGAATTTAAAAATTCTTTCACCAATAGAAAGCTACATTATCCCCGGGTAACATAGGCTATATTATTTTATTCCACGCGGACGAAGTCGCGCACAACTGCTAGTCGTATATAAAAAGAAATATTTGATTTATTTGTGTCAACTTTTCGAAGTCAAAATCTCTTCCTTTTGGAAGTCTGAAGAGTATACAGTTTAGGGGCCTCGCTTTTGATGTTATAACTTCTAGGGGTCTCGCGGTTGAAGTTACAACTTGAAGGCGCAAGGCCCACACCGCTCATGCGTTCCTTCACCTCTGTCCAGGGCCCCCGTAAGGTCTAGCGGTGTCTGTGTGCAAGAAAGGTTTTTGGTGCCACTGAAGCATTTTCAATTATCTTTTTTTTGATAGTAGGTAGGTGCTTGAAATGAAGCATAGAACTGGAGGGCTACCCAAAGCACTTTTCGATTGGAGATATCGCTGATAGAATAGACAAAAATGTTTGAAACTGACATTGACATTCGATAAGTCATTGTCACGTGTGAGATATCGAACGTTATTGTCAGTTTCTTACATTTTTGACGTTCGCTATACAATCGCTTCGTAGCGAATATACTCTGGGTTACCCTTCTGAACTTTTTTTGTATTTTTTTTTCCGTTTTAGGCCTTTGTCTTTGTCGCGCCTTAATGGCGCCCGTGTGCATTGCACACTTAGAATAAATGGTAGCTGGTGACCTGTCTCTGTCTCTGCTAAATGACACATCGATAGTAGTCATATAAATTCTATTGTAGACGATAGGACTGTCAAAACCTTCTTAATTTTTTACATATTCTACTTTGTGGTATTTTAATAATCTGTATGAATATCATCATCATCATCACCAGCTCACTATACGTCCCCACCGAGGGGCACGGAGCCTACCCCCTAAGGGGTGCCTAGGCCATAGTCAACCACGCTGGCCAAGTGCGGGTTGGTCGACTTCACACATATCTTTGAATTTCTTCGCCGATATGTGCAGGTTGCATCACGATGTTTTCCTTCACCTTAAGAGCGTCGGGTAAATATGTACATATGAAATTCGAAAAGAATGAATATAATAACTATTATTGTTTATCTGTATAATCCTGGAACCTAACAAAGTATAAATAATGGTAGGGTTTTAAATATAAATAAAATAAATAGTTATTGAGGGTAGACACCACTGGTAAGAATATCAGCAGTCGGACGCTGGTCTCCTAATCTCTCACGAAAGCGGTCGTTTAATTTTTCACCAAAATCTCTGTTAATCGCCGCCATCTTCTACATCTATATTTATAATGTTAGAACTTTGTGTCTTCGTATCTCAGATTTTCATACGAGAAATATTACAATCCTCAATCTGCGAGTATTCAGTATTCTAATACAATATGCATATTGTTGCCGTTTTCCAGAGATTGTGCATACAAATCTAAACATAAGCGATTGCTAAGTTGAGTTTCGTAGTTCACAAGAAAATTGAGATAGTATCTTGGTAACAATTTCATAAATAAATGAAGCTCGTTCGTCAAAATTCAAACTTAATTTATCGTAATTCTTGCATTTATAATGTAACTAGCGACCCGCCCCGGCTTCGCACGGATGCAAATCGGTGTAATGCTATATATATAAGACAAATAATTAGCAATAAATTAAAATTGCGACTATAATTTGGGATTTAAACTATTCTATCTCTCAAGTTGGATCGAACTGCACATGGTGTGCGAATTTTATAGTAATCGGTTAAGTGGTTTAAGAGTCCATTGAGGACAAACATTGTGACACGAGTTTTATATATATTAAGATGTCTAATGGTATCTCTGAATACGATGACAGAGTCACGTGATTGGTCGTGTTAACTAATGTATGACCTTATTGGGTCAGTCGGAATAGTCGGGAAGTAGATTTGGCGGGGTAGGGGACGCGTAGGAAGAGGAATTATTCTTTTGCTGTGCGTCTCCTCCTCTGTAGATTAAGGGTAGGCAACGCATCTGCAATTCTAGATGTCTATGGGCAGCGGTGGCTTCGCTATTTCAGCGATCAAGGGGGCCGCTTGCTCGTTTGCCACTTTTTTATGTAAAAAAATAAATGTATATGTCGCATCGGTCAAGGTCCATTATTTTAATTCGAATAAATTTGATGAAGTATTTATCAAATTTATTCATAAAATGAATTTAGACATTCATTAAACATTAATTCTAAGTAAAATTATGTTGCTGTAAAATATTCGAAAGTGTAGGTTCTTTCGGGCGACTATTATTATTCACGAACAAGTGCTCTTGTTCGACTTGTTCTTACTCGACTAAAACACTATCCTAGTGCGTACAAGGCTTTACAGATACGAACACAAAATCCATAATCTTATTTCTTAAGCTAAAACTAAAATGCTCTCTTGTTATATATTTTTTCCTATTTTAATATGTTCACGGAAAAAATAACGTTTATTAAAAATAGCTTAAGATTAAACTTAAAACTTTAACTTACTTACCTTGCATTTCCTTTGCCGCTATCGTCTTTTGTTTTCAGCTAAGCTTTTGTAAGAAGTTATCTCCGGTAAAGATATGAAATTCATATCTTGTTGGATAGAAATAAAGCTTTTCGTCTTTGTTTTTGTTATTAAGTTTTGAATAAAATATAAACTAGATGTTGTTCATGACTTCGTACTCGAGTTTAAAAAATAGCCTATGTTACTCGGGGATAATGTAGCTTTCTAATTGTGATAGATTTGAAATCGGCTTAGTACTTTTTAAATTATTTCAATACATACAAAAATACAAATATTGCTTCTTATAATATTAGTATAGACTAGCGACCCGCCCCGGCATCGCACAGGTGCAAAACTGATACTAAATTCACTACAGAGAAACTGTGAACATTGTATATAACATACTAACAATACTTGAACCCGTGCGAAGCCGGGGCGGTCTAGTTATATATATAAACCTTCCTAATCATTCTATCTATTAAAAAAAACTGCATCAAAATCCGATGCGTAGTTTTAAAGATTCAATCATATATAGGGACAAACATAAAAAAAGCGTTATTGTTTTATACTATGTAAGGATAGGATAATAAGGATAAGGATTAAGCCAAGTTATAGGTCTATGGCGAGCAATTTTTAGTTGACGTGGGTGGCAACACTGGAAACTAAAAGTTGCTAGATGTCCACACTCCCATACAAGCTCGTATGAAATCAAGCAAGATACAAAAATTACCCGTCAAAAAGTTGCCAGTGTGAGGGAGCGCTTAGATATTCATTGTACATAATATAGAAAACTTGAAAAGTATTTTTCAGTTTTATTCTTTTCAACCATTTGGCGAACGCTTTATAGACTTTTTCCTTAGATTAATTAAGTATAATAATATTAAACTAGTACCCTATTTCTTGCCAACTTCAGGCTGTTCATAATTTTACTTCACATTTAAATCAGTTCAAACTGAATTACTTTAAATGTCTGCCAAATGTCGTTAAGTTAAAGTTCGTTACGAACTTAGTCTCCGAACTTAGGTTTATTATATTAACTATCAAGTCGTTAAAGGGGTAGATAGATTTAGCAATTATTTTGCACGATTTGACACACTGCTGCACTCGGAGTTATCCCAAGGGAAGTCCTTAGTCTACACTAAGACTGTGAGATGGAATTCAGGGACTAACTTCGTTACGTAAGCGTCTCTTAAAATCTAAGTGGCGTCAAAATTAAATGATATCGCCGTATTTGGAGATAAAGCGTGCACCTAACTAGTAAGACGCTCTTACATATTGAGTGACTTTTGAACTTTCGGCCGTAAGTTAGTAACGAAAATTGTTATTACGACATTTGGCATAGATCTACATGTATCATAATAATTATAAACTAAGCCCGCGTTCACAAGGACGCTTTTTCAACGCGCGCTAAAAAAGCGTTGAGATAGAATAAGTGCATTTCCATGTATCTGTTCATACGGCGCTTTTATATCGCGCAGCGTTGCATTTTGAGCGCTGGTCGAACGAAAGAAGAGTGATTTTAAAATGTTCGTAATGAGCGTTAAAAAATCGCTAATGGCGACGTTAAAGCGTCCGTCTGAATACTGGCTAAAGGTTAATGATCAATTTAATTAATAATTATAAAATATGTTAGTTAATCTTTAATCCTAAAGCGGTAACTTTTTGTTTTTAGATATTCATATGTACATATTTACCCGACGCTCTTACGGTGATGGAAAACATCGTGATGTCTCCACATATCGGCGAAGAAATTCAAAGATATGTGTGAAGTCACGCAAAATACGCGCTAGTCGTGGAGTTGCGGAAAATGGACCCCATCAGGGGTAGAAGTATACACACTAACTGTCAAACTTATGTCAAGTTCTAACACATTTTAGGCTTTTATAGCTACCCACGTTAAAACTTTTGATAGACGCGAGGTAATCTGATTTGCATGATATTTTAACATATAACTTCGTCATTAAAGTTAGATCTACTTTATAACTCGATTTAACTAAGACCTAGGTCTAAAGTTAACTTATTTATAACTTACTGGCTGTCGCCCGCGAGTCTGTCTGCCCGGAATTAAAAAACTTAGCAAGTACTATGTGTTCTTACCTTCTTACATACTATATTCTGCATCTGTGCCAAATTTCATCAAAGCCGTACAGCTGTAATGGAGATACAAACCTCCATCCGTCCATTCAAGCATTACCATTTATAATATTAGTAAAAAGTAAGAAATATTTATATTTAACTTTTTCTAAAATAGAAATGTATGATAGTACGAAGTCTTTGGTCTCTGCTTACCCCATTTAAAGTCGTTTTGGTTGTTACACGGATAAAGTTAATATAATTTATAACATATTTTTTAAAGTAATTGAATTTCCAATGTTAGTGGAGCCCGCAGTGAGAACGCAGCGGGTAAGCGATCCTTTTAGGAGTGGTCAGTATTTATAAGCGTTACTGACCCATACCCCGGCGGGTATTACCAATGTAATCCCCGTCTTACAATAGCGCCTTTTTGTATCTTTAAATCTTATACTTATCGTCTGCAATGTGTTTAAAAATATGAGCCTAGTGTAATAAAAATAATATGCAATATTTTTTGTATCGCTTTATAAGGAAATTGCGCCAACGGATGTTTAACGCAGTTAAAGTATGGAAAAGTGCATAAAGTTATCAATACTCTATACTAATATTATAAAGAGGAAAACTTTGTATTTTTGTTTGTATTGAAATAACACGAGAACTGCTGGGCCGATTTCAAAAATTCTTTCACTCATAGAAAGCTACATTATCCCCGAGTAGCACGTGGAGTTCAATACGAAGTTATTTTGAAAATTGTAATATTCTTAAATGTTGATTATTCATGTAGTAAAGCATTTATTCTAATTTTCATGCAATTCTGAAGAAGGAATAACATTGCTCCATACAAACTTTGGACCTCCATTTCGGACCCTTAGGGGTTGAATTTCGTAAACTCATTTCTCAGTGTACTTTTACATAGTAACAGAAACCCCTATACAAAATTACAAGTCTCTATGACTCGTATCTATCCTGTAAAGAATATTTTTATATTTCGAACTTTCACCCCCCTTTTTTGTTCCCCAAAGTAAAAATTATGATGATAAAATGATTTAATGACAAAGTTATTTATTCATTCTGATCAGCATTTATTCCAATTTTCGTGCAATTCTGCCAAAGGAAAAACATTTCTCCAAAAGAAAAAGAAAAATAACTTTTTTATTATTTAAAAGTAACCACAAAATGTTTTTAAAAGTGTATTATAAAACACCTACAGCGTACAGAGCGATCAAACAGTACTTTTATTGTTCTCAGTTGGTCATTTTTTTAAAGATTATCTGGTCATATTGGTCTCTGTCTCATTTAGAAATCTGTCTCCCGCAGTGCAGCAACCATAACTTACTATAACCCTTTTTGTTATTAAAATATTAGCCACTTGATACCTTGATGTTATTAAATTGTTATATCTCGCAGTTTTATGGAGCATATCCTTTTATTTTTTAAAGTTTTAAAAAGGAATTACTATGTTAAAATATTTTATTTCAATTTTGTTCGCAACGGGTGATATTTTCTTGTAATTTTATTTGTAATTTTATTGTAGTAGTCGATCGATTCATGATGGGCTCCATTTTTTCGCAATTCCACGACTAACGTGTATTTGTGGGTGACTTTATGCATATCTTTTGAATTTACTGGGCTGGTTTCGAAAAGTGAATTATCACTGAGTAACGTAGGCTATTTTTTAATTCCGCACGAAGTCTGAAACAACAGTTAGTTGTTAATAAAAATCGGTAGCCAGTATCAAACTATTAAATTTAGAACAAACAGTAATGGTTTAATGTGTTCAAGCGTAAAAGCGCTTCACAAAATGCTATCAAAGTGGTTAACCATTAAATGGCTAACCGCTGAAACGCTGCAGAGTGTCGATAATTCGTACAACACAAAAGATTTAAAGAGCATAAATCTATTTATTGTATCGATACGAGAATAAACGTGTGAACGCACGTATTGTAACATGGGTTTCCATTGTTGAGAAACATGTTTATACATAGTTATCCTCGTTTTTTGTTGGCTTTAGCGCTTTATTAACGCCCTCAATCTTCATAGATAAAGCAATTTGAACTTTGTATTGTTGGTTTGGGGCTCAAAATGCAAAACTGCGCGATAAAATCATCGCGGTTTAAAAGCTCTGCTTACAAACAGACATAGGGAAATGCATTTGTTCTATACTAACGCTTTTTTAGCGCGTCACGTTGGTAAAGATACACTAAGCCAGTATTCACACGGACGTTTTTTTAGCGTCGGCATTGACGCCCTCGCTCCGATCGCTGTAAAATGACTCTTGTTTCGTTCGGCCAGCGCTCAAAATCCAACGCTGCGTGATAAAAACTTAAAAGCGCTACGTGAAGAGATACATGGAAATGCATTAGTTCTATCTCAACGCTATTTAAGCGCGCTTTTCTAGGTCTTTTAAAAAAAACTTTAAATAAAACTAACACTTTATTGAAACTACAATAAGAGACCTCCAGACCCGATAAGCTACTGAGTTCGACTACTGTAAAAATGTCGTTATTCCAACAAGGTAAACTATTTTGATTCAAATGGAAAAAGCAATCTAAATTGCTGACTCTAGTGGAATAACGCGTTGGACATGGAAACGCCTGACTTAGCAGCTTGTAGGAAGTAAATGGAGTTATAACAGCGCGTTGAAAAACCGCCCGTGTGAATGGCTAAGATGATAACTGTAGTATTTTGTAATAAACGGTAAGTTTCGGTAACAAACACTAACAATGTGTAGACAACTACGAGTATTAAAACTTTTTATGTTAACGTGATATTTTATGATCAAACTAATTTATAGCATATTAATAAAAGAGTAACTTTGTACGAAAATGTATCATCAATTTATCGTTAAACTCCAAATTTCATACAATTACGTCTGTTAGATTGCAAGCGGTACTTTAGTAATAGTTTCAATCATCAGATTATCATTTCCTTTTAAAGGAATGATGGGAAGGGGAAGTGGATTGGCGGGGGAGGGGACGCAAAGGAAGAGATATTATCCTCTTGCCGTGCGTCTCCTCTTCCGTAGCTTAAGGGTAGGCAACGCATCTACAAATGCAGATGTCTCAGGGCAGGGGTCGCTTCAGATTTTTCAGCAAATCCTGGTGGCCACTTGCTCGTTTACCACTTTGTATTATAAAAAAAAAAATCGGCTGTATCTTGTACTATTAGCATGGAAAACTTATTGATATATTTTAATCTAAATATGTAAAGTAAATTAATTAAAGCTACTATGGATGGATTGTATGAAAGAAGATATATTGAAAAAAGGTAAATTCAGATATGACGGCTGATAGAGAAGTAAAGAAGAGTAGAACTGTGCCGACCCTCCATAGGGAAAAGGGCAGGATGAAGATGATTCACCAACGGAGTTTGTTGACGAATACATCCAGTGTCCTCTTCGGAGAACAACGAAGCTGAGGGAAACAGTAGTTTAGTAGGTATGCTCCCAGTCTCTTCCCTGTTAGGGGACGGGTAAGGAGTCCCACATACCCATCGTGTCTTTCCCAAGGCACAGTGGTATGCTTAACTGCATTAGGTACATTGATTTAAAAAAAAGGATGATGATGACGATGTAAAATAAATAATAATCACAGATTAAAAATAATACTCGACTATAAAAGCTAAAGAGATAGAAAACTAAATTGCTACTATATACGTTTATTTTTTTAATCAAATAGAAAAGTGGAAGTTAGTAATAATATAAAACGATTAAGTGTAATTAACTTAGCTTGTATTATACTTCGCCATATGCTGTTTAATTAACTTATCTTATAAAACGTTAGTCTTTGATTAAAAAACGTATTAACGTTGGTTTCCCCTTGCTAATTAAAAAACTTTGTAGTTACATCTATCGGATAAGAGATGGCGCTAGTTGTTTCAAAGAACGAATAAACGTTTTGTTCACGTTACGTTAAAATTAACTTTAGTTAATAGATATTTTTGAAATTAGTAATTTCGTCAGCTATGTTGTACGTTTAAAAAATGTATATTCCATGTAAATAAATAGTTATGTACTAATTTAAAAGTTTGTAAACGGATAACCAAATAATTTTACTACAGAAGTAAACTTAAGTGAAATACAATTAAACAGAATTTAAAATACTTACATGTAAATATTCTCAATTAATATTTCGCAAAAACAAAAAAAAAATCAGAGGATCCAATTCAAGCACTTTAATAAAGACCACTGATTATTGTTAATTGTAATGTAATTAAATGTTTTATCACCGAAAATACTATTATGAATAGTTTTTTTTAAATTACTGACTGAAAAACACCAAGTGCAAGGATTTTTTATACTATTTTTTATAGTATAAAAAATCCTTGGTTTCAACACTAGACAGATTAAATGACGTTTTTCTAGTTGACGTTTACTTAATATAGCGGAGAGGAACACATACGTTATAAATAACACTTCTGCGTCCGAAACGTAATTTTTAATAACAATATTTTTCAAAGTGTTCAGTAATTCTTCTTTTTTCTAAATAACCAATTTTAAAGAAATTTAATATTCATTGTAGGTACTGTTTATTTAATCTGCCTTCTTTTAAAGTTTAATTTGCATTACATACAACTTTAAGCTAACTTTAATCGAAATAAAATAACTTTACCAAATAAAAATTGGTGCAAAAGCTATTACTATCGCGTAGTAGGCGTTCGAATTTCGAATTCGTATCTTTTTTTCACAAAGTCAAAGACAGGTGTGCAATACGTTACAGATAAAAAATAATTTGAATTCAAAGGAACATTATAGGTGGCGTGCCAACATAAAAACATTCCAAACGTCTCGTAAGGACATTCGAGGAACCAATATCGACTATTGTAGTTTTTCATCACACAATAGCGTTGGAATTTCGATATAATCCCAACATTTAACCTCAATACGCATTGGGATATAGTAGGTGGGCATGAGTTTTTGAGCTTTACCGCGCCCTCTTCCCCTTCGCCCCGCTCCCTCCGCCCGCGCAGCCGCCAGTGGGACTTCGACGGTGAGTGTATGTGGTTGTGTTAAATGTGCCAACTGTTTAAATCGTTCTCTGATCAAAAGCTGTTGTTAAACAAACGATCCAACCTATATAAACGATCTAATTCGGTGCCCTTTGATAGCGGCAGTGATTTGTGTTTACGTCTATAAAATGTAAGATTGTTTTTGCTTGTGTTTTACAATTTTGTGAAAGATTTTGTGTTGATGTTCTCGAAACACTATTAAAATGGAATAGTGCAATTTAACCCGGTATGTATTTAAATTGTTTAATTAGGTATAATGTAGATCAAATGAAATGTCATAAAATGGCGGTTTATTGCCATAAGACATTTGGTTGCGTTTTATTTGAAACAATGAATTTTGTTTTATAGTTTATACGGGGACAGATTTTATAGGTTTTTATATTTAGATGTATTTTTTATAAACGTAAGATTTTATTATGAAACAAATGAATTTTTTTATTACGGTCGTTTGGACAATATAGAGCAGGGAATTTTAAGTATTTTATACATAAAATGCTGAGAAATAAAGTACTGTTAATCTATTTTTATTTATTTTAAGTCGAAGATGCATTTTATTCCATTGCTGTTATAAAATTAGGTTTGATTTAAATACAATATTATTTAGGATAACAGATGTGTAACTGCCAAGTATGATTTTCGAAAATGGCGGATTGAAATTGCTATTGGAAAGGAATGAGATTTGATAAGCACAGATAACGCACAATAATTTTCGTTATTTGTTAACCATAGGTATTAAAGTAGGGCGCTTTAAGTATTTTTAATGATAGATTATTTATTGATCAGTGAAGTTTTCAGACTTATGATTGAAAAGTCGTTACAGGCGAATTTAAACCTAAAACCTGGTTGTCGTTTAGATAGCGAAGAACTGAAGGTTTATCAAAATAAAAAGCACCAAAAAGTTTAGTAATTTTGATATGTAATTATTTTTCTTAATATTTTTACATTCATCCTTATGAATAGTCAATATTTTATCTACAGTAGTAATTTAGCTTGTTTAGTATCGATTAATTAAAAATTTGAATAACAAGAATTGGTCATGAATATGAATCGTCACTTGACTGGTTTTTTAATTGTATGAAATTAATTTTTTTCTAAATGTTGGTAAATGAATAAAATAGAGTCTGGATGCCGTACACGATTTCCGAATTTTCATTATGGCTTTGACAAAAATTTCATTACAATGCAGCGCCCCCTAACGACCGTTAAGTGTAGTTACAAATCCCATACTTTTGTTGACTACTCGCAATCTTCATAAGCCTTCTAATTTCTTCATCGTATTTTATATAAAACCTTTTATCATTTTAACGACAATATCATCTAATAATAATAAATGATCTGTTGGTTACCGAAACCTTTGTCAAAACACTTCAAGGTTGGCGGGAATAATAAATTTAGATCGGATGAATGGAAATTAATATCTATTCTTTGGAATTATAAAAAAGATCGAAGTCACTATCCGACCGCGTTTTTGAACGGCTGAACGAATTGAAGTATGTGTGTCCAATGAACATATTTTCTAAATGGTCAAGGAATAGGTATAACTAACGTGACCAGACGTCCCGTTTTGAACGGGACTGTCCCGTTTTCCAGTCATGTGTCCCGGTGTCCCCGGAAGAATCTTCGTGTCGCCAAATTGTCCCGTTTTCGGAAACCGCGAGAAAATTTGGATAGTCGAGCCGGCAGGGCCTGGTGTGCGAAAGCGAGACGACACGACAATAGCCGGGAGCACGAGAGTGGCGAAAACGTCGCTCGCGCTTTGTTGGTGCTCAAAATGCGTAGTTCGCCGATAAAAAATACTAACAGCCGAATGTACAAACGCCACTCAATATGTAAGAGCGTCTTACATGTTGAGTGCACGTTTTAACTCTTACGGCGATCTCGTTTAATATTGACGCCACTTAGATTTTAAGCGACTCTTACGATTTGAGTGACGTTTGAATACACCGCTGATAGAAACTTACTACTTTCTCTGTGCCTTTCCTTACTAAGTAAGAGCAAAATAATGTTTTACCGGAGTAGATTAATAAGCTTGTTTTTTACGTGAACGTAACGTAAAGTGAATTTGGAAGTTTTGATTAAGTTATCAGTTAAGTTAACGCCAGTTCGAATCTCATCGGCCCTGGTTTTTACCCTTAGCCGCAATTCGAATAACCAAATAATACTCCCCTAACTTGATAAAAATAAACTTTTAAATTAACTTTTACGCTTCGGAATTTGTTTCTTGAATGGATATCTACAGGTTTTCTTTGATCTCATTTTGTTATTTTATAAGCAGAGATTATCGGTCGTATTTAGAAACGAGAAATTACTTGTTGGTTGAACTCTTCTTAATGAAGTGATTACTTAGCATAGAATTCTTATCAACTATATTGTGTTTTATAGACGAGACATTCGACAATGTCAACCGTCAACGCCGATCCGATTCTTAAGTAATGAAATCATTGACTAATGCTTCTCTGAGAATTCTAACGATTATAAGTTCGAACTTAAGAATAATTCTTGTTATGAAACAAAAATGTTTGCTATAGTATATTCTTTTGCTCAAGTAACTACTTTTGCTTGATTATAAATACAAGCATTAAATAAAGTTCATTAAAAAAGCATTTGATTTCGACACATGGAGGACCAGTAAACAAGTTTTATTTCGTCCTACAATTTTCATAAAACATTACGAAGAAAATAATAAAGTTGGAATAAAAATGGTTGCTTTTTATGCTGATGTTCTTTTGTTTATAAAGTTTATACTCAAGAATAAACTATACGTTACTAAGTTATTAACATACTCCCTTTGATGTAACTTTTACTATCTTCATTCAGTTCTAAGAATTTATTTTAATTTTCCATCTTCTCCAGTTTGGAGAAAATTAAGTTTTCTCAGCTTGTTTTGTTTTGTTCTTTGGCGAGACGTTTTCGTGGAGTCTTAAACATTTAGCTCCGACTCCAAAGACTGAAAAGTTGAATAATTAATTTTATAATATTAATGTTACTGTCAGATTATGAATTTAGTCAATTTAAAATCGAACTTTATATACGAAATTATATAATTTCTGAACGCAAAGAGCTATGCTTTATACACATATCCAGATTGTATACACATTTGTATATTTTATTTAGATATGAAAAAGTATTTTTATTTGTGCAAGGGGAAATGCGTTTATATACGCCGGGCAGTGCAATGGCGCAGGGAGTGTGGGACTTGCCTAAAGACGTTCAGCCATATCCACTAAAACCCCTCGTGCCCACTTTCCGCCACTTTCCTGCGACAGCCGCCGAAGCAGCTTCTCCTAAAGACCGCAAGGGGGCAGAATAAACCAGTACCCTTCCCACAGCCCAAGCAGTCCCTGTCACCAATGACCCCAAGAGCTACAGAAAGGCAGGATAAACCGATACCCATGCAGAGCTCAAGTGGCCCCACCAGCTAGGCGAGCAATAAAGGGGGTCCCAGTCCAAAATACCACCTCGAGTGGCCTTGGTCCTCATCGACTGGTCTCCCGAAAGACCAGCTCTGGTTCCTCTTGGCTTCGCCGTGTCTCTCGCCACGGGAACTAAAGTCCCAACGCCACGACAAGGCTGGAACCGTCGGTGTAGGGAAAAATGTTTTAGTCGACATAGAATAAATTATTTTGCAGAATAAACAATAGTATTCTCTTTAAGCTTTTACGAGAGATGCTCTATTTTTTTCTTTTTGTCTTTGAAAACGTTAACGTAGCAACGAAAGACCTCTTTGCTCTGCCTGAATAGTTTTTTTTTACATTGAATAAGTCGAAGACCCGAAGAGGCCCTGAAGTTTATTGCTGATTAATATTTTAAAGACTAAATAATTTTCAAGATATTATTGTATAAAATAAAATGAATAGAAACTATATTAATTATTTTTGATAATGATTGAATTATGCCAGCAAAATATTTTCTAAATCACAATTGGGTTATTTTTCTTTGATAGTTTTTAAACTGTCTTACGACACGTTATACTGTGAATTATTCGTAAAGTTTGTATTTTAATATATATGGCTAGGACGTTTTATAAATTGACATAGTTCAATATCGTTTGGTAACATTTACAACACCGGCTTTAATAAATTATTGTTTGTATATCTGTAATGTATCTGAAATCAAAGATACGATGTCTGTGGTCACTGTATCAAATGTTATGAAATATAAACATATTTGTGGGCATGTTTTATAACATGTCAAATAACATCTCTGATTTCAAGGTTGTAATTATTAATTTTATAACAAAGTTAATAAAATGTAGTTAAACATTACTCCACTCTCAGAGTACTTAAATGGTCACTAAGGGAGTTCTTGTTGACAAGAATGTCAGGATTAGATATTATTATATACTTTATTTTATGTTATAAAGTGGCAAACAATTGGCCACCTGGATTCGCTGAAATAGCAAAGCGACCGCTGCCCATAGGCATCCGCAATTGTAGATACGTTGCCTACCTTTAATTTTCGGGGAAGGAGACGCACAGCAAGAGGATAATTCCTCTTCCTGTGGGTCTACTCCGCCAAATCCACTTCCCCTTCTTATCATTTCTTTATGAGAAAAGGATAGGAAGAGAAAGTAGATTAAAATAAGGCCTCCGGCACCACACTCGGCGGACGAAACGAATAGCTTCCATTTGACGCCTGTCTTCTGCATGGTCGTGGTATGTCAGCGGGCGAGCCGGACAATTCGTGCGAAGTTGTTAAAGCGGGCTCTATCACACTAGAAAAATAATACACTACTATACTGGATTAAAATATTGCTTATGTCTGCGTTCTAACCGATCACATGCTATTATCTTAAACGTGTTTCAGCAGCAGCACAGTTATGAAACATTACATAAAAGTTATAACTTCAACGTTCAACGAGGGGGCGGCATAACGCCGTCCAACAAAAAAAACGTATAATAAACCTACAATATCATAACCGTTGTTTAAAAAGGAAGTTATTTTAACAGAGGTTCCCTTTGCAAAGATAAAGCTTGTCATAATCAAAGTGAAGGCGGAGCCAGTCTTAATGTAACGTCATTTCAAATCGGATGGGAATATCTCTAATGAGACTTCCATGGATATTTTTGAAGCCTGTTCCACAATAAAAGCGAACTGAAGCGAAGAATAACATACAAGGTTATAGACAGCCGACAGGCCTTAAATGTGATTAAAAATTCGCTTTATGTTCAAAGGGGTTTAGTATTGTTCAAGAGGACCCCATGGAGTCCACGGGGGTATAGACAGGGGCGTATGATATCGGAAAGAAATGGAAGGATTCATTTTGTTAGGGTCTAATAGAAAATCTCTGGTCTAGATGATTTTAGCTGGAATTAACCAAATCCATGCTAGTGTTCTATTCATTTGGGATCTCTTTAGTTTAGTTTCGCTTTCAGTGTGTTAGGGCTTT
>QDHC01000539.1:19364-32234 GCA_013186455.1 Papilio dardanus tibullus | reverse complement strand
GACACAAAGAACGTAGCTTTCTAATAGTGGAAGAATTATCGAAATCGGTTCAGTAGATTTTGAGTTATTTCAATACAAACAAAAATCCAAAAATACAAAAATCCAAAAATACAAAAATACAAAAATACAAAGTTTCTCTCTTTATAATATTAGTATAGATGATTACAAAAGACACTTAGAGACGCGTAAACTAAATTATATTTACTAATTATTTAATGATAAAAAAGCTTAAAGTTTTCAACCCATGATGGGCTCCATTTTCCGCAACTCCACGACTAGCGCGTGTTTTGCGTGAATACACATATCTTTGAATTTCTTCGCCGATATGTGCAGACATCACGATGTTTTCCTTCACCTAAGAGCGTCGGGTAAATATGTACATATGAAAATCGAAAAACACATTGGTACATGGCGAAATTCCAACTCTGGACCTGCAGTTTACAGGTCAAGAGCTAAACCCCTGAGCCACCGACGCTTTATTTAATGATATAGTAATCAAAAATACACTTTTTTTGTTGATTTGTCTGTGAGTTTGTGTGCGCTAATCTTAGAAACGGCTTAACTGATTTTAATACAGTTTTCAATAATGTATAATATTAAACTTAAATTAAAATTTAGTGTTAGTTTCATCATAATCAGCTTATAAATAAAAAAGTTCTGTCAATAGCAATCGACAGTACCATGAGATTTTAATGTAAGTTGATCTCAGATTTGTTTGATCGACAATATTTAATAGGATTCAATTTAATATGGACGAGGAAAATATAAGTGTGTTTTCAATAAGGCTTGTAGACAAGTATGATAGAACAAAGGTATATCAGAGAATGAACTTGCTTTATTTAGTTATTCGACAATATTCTCTTACATTTAGAATTCTCTATGTTTATAAGCGTTTGATTATATATATAAAATTTATTACAGCTCTGTATTTAATTTATCTCTAAACGGGAATGTCAGAGACAGATATTTTAATATTTTATGCAAATAATGTCCTTTATCCTGAAAATAAATGTATAATATTGTATTCCATTTCATGTCAATCCCAGCTTTGTTAAACAGAGCCGAGGCAAAATTGGATGGATTTACAATTCAGTCGAAGGATTCTGTTTTAATATTATCTATATATCCAATAATTCAGTTGGCACGTCCTTTTGTACAATACTGTTATATTTACGTGCCAACTCGAATGCTAGGTATTGTGTTCTTGTTTGTGTTAGGATTCGTAGACACCAAAATGTATTTATAACACCGTAAGCCCTTTTCCGATATGGTAATACATCGTGCTAGTTATATACGGATTTAATGGAGTTTTCGCTTGGAAAAATATAACACGCTGTAGGTTTTAGTGAATTTGTGGTGTATAAAAATATTTGCTAGGTTACATATCTGTTGAAATTGAATTATGAGAAGGAGCAAACGACGGGCACTCAGAGGTGATCGTCGACGCCCATGGACACATCAGCAATACCTAGAGGAACTGCAAATGCGTTGCTAGCCTTTAAGAAATTGAAATTATATACTGTCCAGCAATGTAATTGTTAGTTAACCTTCTACGTTTCTTTTTCTTTCTAATCCCACGCGGAAAAACGTGCGCTAAAATCCAAGAACAAAAGGGCAAACTTTTTTAATTAAGTTGCAAAAAAAATCACGCGTTAACCGCCCGCACGTGCGGCTCTACCCTTATATTAGCTTCAAACTTTTTAACAAACCTTTTTTCATACCGATTTAAATGTCCTCGGCCCTCATGAATCCCTAGTACTTAAAACACAATCACCCCTTCCGTTTCCGGGTTTAAAAAAAAATCCTAGGGTTTTGATACCGGTGAAGCCACAATGAAATCGAGTGGGGTCCGACTATTGACCTCTTTTGTAGACCCGATAAAAATCGCGGCATTCTTTTGTTTAAGACCGCTTTTTGTTTTTTTTCGGCGTTAATTTTTTTTTAAGTATTTCTTTCATGCCCGAATGAATAGAGAAAACCGTTGAGTTGTTTGCATTTATTAATGGTAGAAATTGAGCAATTTAATTTGTAAAGAGCTTTCGTTGTTTAATTTTTTATTAATTGTGGTGAAGCTAGACGTTTTACATTTTTTTATTAATTTTTAATCAAATTGTTTGCAATCGAAAAAAACTAGTCATATATGTATGCTCGATGTTAAAAACAAGCTGCAATAAGAAATGGGCGTACGAAAAACCAATAAGGCGTAATACAGATTAAAAAATATACGCGACATCCAATCCGGTTTGAATACGCGAACCAATTAAAAACGAAATGATGTTTTTTTTTCTTTTTAATAGCGACAACGTCAATCGAGTTTTTAAATATTCGCATGATTAAATTAACAGAATCAATTAATTTTTATTACGTCCGCAGTGTCCGGTATAGATAATAAATTTAATATTTAATTTATGTCAAACGTAAAGTGTTCAAATGTCAATACACTTTGACTACAAATTGAATATGAAATTAGCGCTTTAGAAATGGTTGTTATCCCAAAAAAAAGTCCCAAAGTCACAAAAAACACTCGTAAAGAAAGCTTCCTGAGTGTTTTTTGGGACTTATCGGTAACTGACAATAGTTCAGAAATATCAATACCCTAATAGTTACCTCCATACACGTTGTCAAGGGTTCGTGAGTGTTAAGAACGAACCCCATGACAAGTAAAAGTTGTTAAAATATTAATCTTACTATTATTAGAGCGTCGGTGGCTCAGGGGTTTTGGCTCTTCACTTGTAAACTGCAGGTCCCGAGTTCGAATCCCGGCAAGTACCAATGTGTTTTTCCATTTTCGATTTTCATATGTGCATATTTACCGACGCTCTTAGGTGAAGGAAAACATCGTGATCCAACCTGCACATATCGGCGAAGAAATTCAAAGATATGTGTATTTACGCAAAATACGCGCTAGTCTTGGAGTTGCGGAAAATGGAGCCCATCATGGGTCAACCCCTTTAACCTTTTTTTTTAGGTGTAAATAAAAATGTTTTTTAGAACTTATAATAAACTACTTCATAATGGCTCAATGACTCTCGATGTTTGTCACAGATGTAGAGGACTGGAAAAACATTGGCTACTTACCATCTAAGTTTATTTGTAATTCTATTCAGACGGAGTCGCAGGAAACAACTAGTACGTAATAAAAGTGTCACGGCAAGATCGTTAAATGCTATAACAAGTATATAATGACAATAATTCAACAAGTGTATGTAAACACAGGTGCATTTAGTTAAGCGGACACATCCGTTGCAAGTTGACACGCGAGATTATAAGATAGGCAGGGCAATTTACAAGAATACCAACATAATAACTTTAAATTGTATTAACACGATGAAAAAACAAGAGATAAACAACTGTCGCTTGCGACTCCGTCTGTGCTGGTTTGAAAATCTTTTTTTAAATTATAAAGTGGCAAACGAGCAAGCGGATTCGCTGAAATAGCGAAGCGAGCCCATAGACATCTGCAATTGCAGATACGGTGTCTTTCCTTAATGTACGGAAGAGAAGCCACACAGCAAAGGGATAATTCCTCTTCGGATCTGGATCGTCCCCTCCCCCGCCATATCCACTTATTAAGAAGCCTATGTGTCCTTCCAGACTATGTTTGAGCATTGAGCATTGAGACGTTCTGGAACCTGCAAATAGACATCCATTCACAGTAACTTTTACATTTATAATATTAGTAAGATTAAATCGTAGTTATCTAATATTAGTTATTGCTCGCGACTTTGTCCGCGCAGAATTAGAAGTCGCCTAAGTCACTCGGGAATAATGTAGCTTTCTAACGGTGAAAGAATATTAAAATCGGCCCATTAGTTTTTGAGTTATTTCAATACATACAAAAATAAAAATCTTCCGTCTTTATATTATTAGTATACACTAGCTGTTGCTCGCGACTTCGTCCGCGCGTAATTAATTAATATAGCCTATGTTGCTCAGGGATAATGTAGCTTTCTAGCGATAAAAGATTTTTTTAAATCGACCCATTAGTTTTTGAGTTATTTCAATATAACAAAAATAAATATCTTTTGTCTTTATAATATTAGTATACATATAGATACGCAATAACTATGCTTTATTTTGTTTAACTTTGCTAGTTAATATTAAATGCGGTCAAGTTACTAAAACTATGTTAATATTTACCCTAAATATGTCTGAATGTTATCCCACGTCGCCCTAATTCCCCCTTATCAATATATCCGGCGGAAATACAAATCCTCCTTTATACTCGTATCCCCCCTTATCACGATTAATTGCGGTCTACTGCTACTGCTTGATAAGCATGCTAAAGAAGTTTCTTTTATGTATTTACGACTTAGGGACCTTCAAGAAGCGAGCGTATCACCTCCTAAAAGGCCGGCAACGCATCTGTGGTTCCTCTGGTGTTGCAGATGTCCATGGGCGTCGATGATCACCTCGGTGTTCCCGCTGCTCGTTTGCCCCCTTTTCTATTAAAAAAAAAAAAATTATACTGTGAAAATATAGCGAGAACTGGATTAGTGGGAAACGTCTATGAGAGAAAGTCATATGGTCCGAGGGACGATTTTCGTAAGCGAGAAATTTCATAACAAAGAAACCTCTATAAGCGAGACGAATATTGCGGTCCCTAGGACTCTCGCTTAACAAGGTTCGACTGTATTTAAATCGTAAAAGTACTCATATAATTTGTTTATGTAGTTAAAACTTCCGAGCGATGTGAAGTTTTTTGTTACTCGCTTATTTTGCGTTTTGCTTAACATTTCCGAGTAAAGTCTTTAGTTTCATTATTGTATGTTTCCACAGTCAATACGCTTGTATGAAACATATCGCCGGCTCGTTCATTCTCTTTATAATAAAAAGGGACAGCGAGAAGAGCCTGCAGAGTAGTGGAATTTCGTTACCTTTGCGTGTTGCTGTTGTTTTTTTGTGTTTACAATTATTATAACTTTAATTTTCTTTTATAGTTCTGTCAACAATTACCTCACTCGGATATTTATATTTTTAATTTTAGTACGAATAACTGTTATTATAAACGATTTTTATTAGTATTTTTTTTTCGTTCGGCGAATAATTTTTGGGTAATGTTTTAAATAATTTTACTGGTAATACGACCCTGCTTTACTCTCATAGACATATGTTTTATTAATAAAAGCGTTTGGGTCAGGGACCTGCCTTGATTAAGACGGGGCCAAGAGGTCTGGAGTCTATAACCCAGGGCGGCACCAGCGGGGGTGGCCGGGGGACCGAACCTGCATTGCACGGTGCCGCTTTCGAGGGGCGCCTTTAGGCGCAGCGCCCTTTTAAGGGCGTTCGAAGGGTCTTCCCGAGGCGGCCAGTAGGCGTTGCGGAAGTTCCTACCGTGCCCGCAGCGCCCACAGTAATGGCCAAGAGGAAACAAGGTGGTTTAGTGTGGTAGAGTCTTTCAAGAAGAGAGCATATCTATTACTTAAAGGCCGGCAACGCATTTGCGGTTCATCTAGTGTTCCAAACGTCCATGGGCGTCGAAGATCACATCGGTGATCCAGCCGCTTGTTTCCCCCCTTCTCTTTTATAAAAAAAAAGTTTTCAATTTTTTCTATGTTTGTTGTATAAACTGTTTTAGGTCGACCATAAATGCAATCAAATCTTTAAACAATAGTATATACTTTTAAAATTTAACTACTCAAATACAGTTAACCATTAAAAATCAAGATATCTCAACAAGAAATCTTAATCCAGTCTTATTGTTTAATTTCCTTTATTCCCGTATAAATCTTCTAATCAGGACAACCAGTAACCGAGCGGCCATCTTGATAAAAGTGATACCGCATTTCCAGTGTCCCCTTTCCAATTTCTTAATTCAGGCGATCTGCTGCTCTTTTGGCCCCTTCTCCTATAAAAAATATATGCTTTAAGGATGAATATAATTAAAACAGTGCGTCCTTTATTATATTTGACTAGCTGTTGTTCGCGACTTCGTCCGTATGGAATTAAAAAGCACGTTCCTCGGGGATAATGTAGCTTTCTAATGGTGAAAGAATTTTTGAAATCGGCCCAGTAGTTCAAGATTTATTTAAATGCATACAAAAATATAAAGTTTTCTTTTTATAACATTAGTACCTATAGACTACATTTTTTTCAAAAATGTGGCAAATAACTTTTGTTTTATATTCCTGCACTACACCGTTTTGTGTTACTGAGAGACCCTAACCCGACCCTTTTTTAGGTACATACCCACAGACAGATATTTAATTTAGTAAATTTATTAAAACATTTTTAAAAACAACAATAATTACATTTAATTGCACTAAATAAAGTTAAACAAATTTACCGGCCGGTATTGTTCCCGGTGCAAAGGTACCCATCACACTCGCGGCGTCGCCGCGCTGAATGGCAATGGATATCCAATATTTAGTAAATTACCTATTTAAAAACCCTTTAAAAAAGTTTTTTTTTTTCATATTTCAGTTTGTTCCTATTATTTGTTATTTAGTTATGACGTTAGATCAAAGACCTTTCCAATATAAACAATCGAACAAATTGCCTTATGAGGAAGAATATATCGTTGCGAAAATTGGAATTGATGTCAGCAATTGGCTCAAGTAGTATGCGAGACAAGTGTTAAGTGAAGCCAATGGAAAGCAATTGCACCAATCTGTTCTCGACTCAATTCCTCACTCGAATAATTAAAAATAAACAAACTGTATATATTACATATTAATCTATACTAATATTATAAAGAGAGAAACTTTGTATTTTTGTATGTATTGTAATGACTCAAGAATTACTGGGCCGATTTCAAAAATTCTTTCACCAATACAAAGCTACATTATTCCCGAGTAACATAGGTTATATTTTTTAATTCCACGCGGACGCAGTTGCGCACAACAGCTAGTGTAATAAATATAATTCGCGCTGTGGAACGGTCTGTCCACGGCGGTATTTCCGAACGAGCTATCTATAAAAAGGTGGCAACGTATATGCAGTTCCTAAAGTTTTGCGAATATCCATGAGCGTCGTTGACCATTTCGGTGTTCACGCTGGTCCTTTGCCCCCTACTCGTATAAAAATAATTAAGCGCCAATAGTATATTAGTTAAGGATGGTTTCGATTACGCGTCATAGATTTGAATCTCGCAATTCGACTATCGTCCTAATATTTAATGCTTAGATTTTTATTAAAAACAAAGTAACTAGCGTGACGCGATGACCCGAAATGGGCCTTGCCTCCGACAAGAAACCTATCCAAACTTAGCGATCCCGCGCCATCCCAACCCAATCGCGGACGTGGAGCTCCCTTATGTCTTTTTCAGCCTCATCGATCCAGCGATACCTGGGACGGCTAACCGGGTGTCGACCACTCGTTCGTCCAATATATGCGAGTTTAACACTCCGAGCAGCATCCATTCATTCTATGTGCTTTCAAAAGCTTGCGTTTTAAAAATTGAGCTATTAGAACGATGTGTTCGACATTCATTTGAATCCACATTATTCGGATTCGATTAACACAATTAAAATCGGTTCTCACGAAATGAATTTCGAAGTATTCTTTTTTTATTAAAGTTTACGAAAGCGTTATGTGTGTCGATGTCAGTCGCTTTAATCCCACATCAAAGGACGCGTTTACACGTACACCAAATCCCTCGGGATGCGTATTTACATAAGGCTAGTCATACACGAGGACAGGAGACGCAGAGCAGGCACAATGCAGTACCCCGTTTGAACGCAAACTAACACAAATATTATCATATACCGTGACACTTGTACTACATATTGTCCTCCCTTTCATTTTCCTTTACAAATCGGAGACTGCAATATGTAGTGCTTGTAACTGCGTTATTTTTTATGGCCAAATATTTGGGCTACCGCGAAAATTATCGAGAAATTTTCGTAACGTCATCGACATTTGTAATAGCTGCAACGTCCTTACTGAGCGTAATGTACACTAAGCCCGCATTCACACGAGCGTTTTATGAACGCGCGTTTAAAAGTCGTATATCTTCAGACGGAGGTGTGTTTTGAGCGCTGGATGAACCTAAATAAGAATAATTTTACAGTGTACGTAGTTAAAAAAGTGCCAAAGCCGACGTTAAAAAAACGTTCGTGTGAATGCAGGCTTACAAATTTCATACTTTCGTCAAAGTCGTTAAAAATACTTTCTCCCAAATCGTAAAGCCCTTTGTTTTTTCTTGGTATTTGCTTTCAAATAATAGTAGTACTGCATTGCTCTACTGCTCTACTACCTTCGTGTGATAGAATAACGCCCTACTGTTTACCTCTTTGTATAATTCACCATCTCCTTTATACGGAAATCAAGCTTAATGCTTTCGCAATACGGTTTAGTATTCCGGATCAGTGATTGTATCGGTGTTCCTCTCACCTGTACAATGAATATTAGGTTTATACCACAAATTGGAACTATTGATGTATGAAATTCGTTGATATATACAGGATGTGTTTTGTTTCTGTTGTTTAAATTTTGAGGTATTTGAGAGCTTAAAAACTATTAAAAAAAAATTTTTGTAATGCTTGTGGTCATTGTCAACACCTTTTGTATGAAAATGTATGTCTCTTATGATGGTTTTGCAGTGTTTCCACGCAAATCAACGGCAAGAAACAAGTAAGTTTGCGTCGCGTTCTATGTTAAGGGTCTCACTCAACTTCAAAGAATGATTCGATTATAATTAACTAGATTAGATAAGAATTCGATTATACAATACTAGAAGACACTCTGAACTAAATAAGATAGAGCAGGGGTCTCATTGGACCGAATTATGTATCATAAGAAGTACCAGGAACAAGGATGTTCTGTATTTTGGAATCAATTTTATGAATGTTTCAAACGTAGAAAGTATAACAGTAATAACGCTGATTCTCGTTTCGATATAAAGCGGATAAAGTTTAAACAAAAATAGTAATAATAAATATTGTATTTGATAATAAATCTTTTATCGTCTCAAACCGTTAGGAATGTTTATTGAATGCAATAAATCTATTGAACGGGAAATAAAAAATGTTACTGTTGCGTGTGAAATTAATGTTCCGATACAGTTCTACGACAGGAAGATAGAAGATTCTAGATTTTCGCATATATTTTGTTTTTAATCGATTCTTCTGATCGCAATCTATGTTTTGCGATGTTATAGTATGTGTAGAATATTAACTACTGGATCCCCGTTATTGATGTAATCGATTATCAAGCGTCGATTAAAATCGTGGGACCGTCTTTTTTCTCAGTGTAATTGCATAAATAGTTTTTAAAGATATTGTTTTTATCCGAAACGGATAAAAACCCGTATGATTAGGAAACCAAAGTATCGAAATGTTTTACTCCAATTTCCCCAGTATTGCTAGGGTCAATTCTTTTTTCCCTTTTTGCCATTAGATCCTGGTAGACCTATACATACGCGGAAGTACCGAATGATTTTGCATTCAAAAATTGTTTTCATCATTAAATTATTAACAAAGCATGTTAGATATAATTTTATTTTTGTTATTCTTTTATTCCAATCTCGTTTATTCATAATGTTAATTACATTTATGAAATGACAGATAGTTTTTATCGACGTTTTTGAAAAAAATCACGCCGAAGAGAAATTATGAGTATTTATCCATTTTGAGTTTTTATCCGGATGAAATCCCAACACTAATAGTAAGATACATACAATAAAAGTGTTTCTTTTATTTCAGGTACAACAACAAATTAGTGATGTGATCGATCGATATTAAACATGTGACAATCAAACTCGATAGTGTCCAGTCGATTCGTGTTTGTGTAACACTAGTGATGTGCCGATGTCGATAATGAGTGTGCCGCGGTCGCAACTAGTGCTGCTCTTCATGCTACTACAATACCATGCCGATAGTCAACAAGAAGTGCTTATCGAGGAGTCCCGTAAGTATAGATTTTAGTAAAGGCAAAGGCCTGCAACACATTTGTGGTTCCTCTGGCGTTGCAGATGTCCGTGGGCGTCGGACCAATTAGTTTAGTTGATCCGCTGCTCGTTTGCCCCCTTCTCTTATGAAAAAAAAATTGTATTCTTAACCCACTTCCAAAAAGGAGAAGATTCTCAATTCTCTCAAGTCAGTTTTTTTAGCCCTTCCATATATTAAGCCACGCAAATATAATACAGCCGAACCTGGCTAAGAGAGAAATCTTTATAAATGAGAGTAACTGGTCGCGGCTGACGACCACCATAAGCAAGATGTTCGAATAAGAAACCTCTTTAAGTGAAACAAATATCGCGTTCCCTCGTACTCTCGTTTACCCATTTTTAGTTTTTTAAATTAGATTAACTTGTTTTATAATGATCACTTCGCGAACATCAAACATGTATGGAACTGACAATGACGTTCGATATCTCACACGTGACAAACACATGGCTTATCGAATGTCATTGTCAGAGCCATGCACTGTTGTCGATTCCATCAGCGATATCGCCAACCTAAAGACACTTTAAACCCCCTGAAGTAGCTTAATTGATTTCTTTTAAATCTACACTAAGTGTGTCCCTTAGTGATCTAACTACTGAGTGCGTCAGTTAGGAGTTTATCTTCAGTTTCCACAATCACTTATTTGTTTTCTTATAAAAGGGTGCTTCTGTAGATTGATGTGTGTAGGTGTGTAAATGTCTTACTTTCTTGTACGATATTTCAATAAAAAAGAAACATTATCCAAATACAATGAGGTACAAAAATAAATGCATTCATGGGTGATGTATTAATATGACATCGAAAATAATACCAACTCCCACTTTTACACAAGAACAGGATCTGTCCCTTACCATATGTGGGCGGTGCAAGGACCACCTACGAGTATGACGCGTCATTTGTCACTACCATAAATATCAGAAACAAATGACTGCTAGGGTCGCTAATGCGTTTTTTGAAGTAATTTAGTAATTTTTAATTAATGACGCGGCGCATCCTGGCTTTACTTTGTATATAAATAATGATTAATATTATTAAATATAGCATACGAATAATGTAGAATTATAAAGGTTGAAGAATTCTTTTAATCGGTCCAGGGGTGCTACCCGAAGTATCTTTCGATTGGCGATATCGCTGGAATCGACAAAAATATATGAAAGTGACAATGAAATTCGATAAGTCATGTGCTTGTGACGTGTGAGATATCGAACGTCATTGTCAGTTCCATACATTTTTGATGTTCGCTTAATAGCGCTTGTACTTTGGCTAAATCCTCCTGTATTTGAGTTTATTCCTTACAAACTTTTTAAAATTGTTACCTGTCCTTTTTATGATGTAAATGGAGAAACTATTTAGCGTAATTTTAAGAAATAAATAGCCTGTATCTGTGTTTCATTCGCCAGCGTGGAAAAAAATATAGCTTATGTTACTCGGGGATAATTTATCTTTCGAATGGTGAAAGAATTTTAGAAATCGGTCCAGTAGTACTTGAGTTATTTCAATCTATACAAAGTTTTACACTTTATAATATTAGTATAGATGAGTTTGCCGAACGTCTTAAACATTTCAATTTTCGTACTTACTAAATACTTTATCTCAGTCAGTTTTGAAGCAAGATCTATCTCCGGTATATCCTATTTAATGAATCTGTTTCTGAAGAGCAAATCAATTTAATATTAATCTTGAAACATTTAATATTATAGTAATGCTTTTATATCCGTTTACGAAAATAATAATTGCTATGTCAAATTGATAGGAGATTACTGAACATTATTAGCCTGTCATCATCAGGCCCTTTTTCCTAAGTATTGTGTCCACAGAATGTATTCTTCCATACTACTCTGTCAGCAGTCAAATCTGAATACACTCCCTTACGCATTTCTTTTTTACAGTGGTAGAGCCTGCTTTAACATCTTAGCACAAATTGGCCATCTCGCCCGGTGAAATACTACGACCACACAGAAGACAGGCGTCAAATGGAAG
The DNA here is from genome assembly GCA_013186455.1 of Papilio dardanus tibullus. NCBI lineage: Eukaryota > Metazoa > Arthropoda > Insecta > Lepidoptera > Papilionidae > Papilio > Papilio dardanus. The sequence continues at coordinate 20,367 of QDHC01000539.1, read as the reverse complement.
CAATTCCGTGTTTCGTCTGACGAGTGTGGTGCCGGAGGCCTCATTTTAGTCCACTTTTCCTTCCCATCCCTTTCTTCTAAGGAAATGAAGGGAAGGGGAAGTGGATTGGTGGGGGAGGGGACGCATAGGAAGAGGTATTATCCTCTTGCTGTGCGTCTCCTCCTCCGTAGATTAAGGGTAGGCAACGGTGTCTATGGGTAGCGGTCGCTTCGCTTTTCCAGCGAATCAAGATGACCGCTTGCTCGTTTACCACTTTGTAATATATAAAAAAAATCTGAAGTGCAATGCTAGTCGAGTTAAGAAGACTTATTTGTTTTTGAACACTCAAAACCTGGACAATCCAGTATTCCGAAGCAATTATCATACCTCTAACGAAAGACATGTAGTACAGATAATTGGCACCGACAATCATCGCGTTGAAACTTTGAATGATGAATGAACGATGCTAAATTGTATTAATTTTCGTCAATCATTGTGCCAGTGGAGCGGCACACAATTAGTACCCCATCAAATGTGACAGGACGGTGTTAAGCTATAGTTTGTCAATGTAATTGCTTTTCCTTTATGACAGGTTTACTAAGTCAGTAAGCGACAATCAAGCCCTTTGTACATTGGGTACGAAAATCTCATCTGTTAGCACCGTGTAACTTTGTAAGAGCGTCCAGATTATATTGTGTAAGCCGCTGACATTAAAATCACAGATTCGAGTATCCTTATGCACAACGTGCTTAATATAGCAACCGATAATTTAACATGTAAAGATATTATTGATAATTTTGCTAACTGCTTACAATATGGAATTATTTTAATGCCGAAATACCTTATACGGTTACGACTTAGCATTCAAGAAAAGAGCGTACTCCTCCCTCAAAGGCTGGCAACACATCTGTGGTGCCTCTGGCGTTGCAGATGTTCATGGGCGTCGGACTAATTAATTTAATTGATCCGCTGCACGTTTGCCCCCTTCTCCTATAAAAAAACACAAAATAGATTTATATCCAAT